>CM017193.1:37582592-37670092 GCA_004837865.1 Musa balbisiana
GGTGCCGTTGCTGGCTCGGTCCTGCAGTGACTTCTTCTTCCTTCGTCTCCGCAGCAGAGGATGCCGATGCCGCCGCCGCCGCCGCCGCCGCTTCCTTCTGCTCCTCTTCCTCTCCTGCAGCCCTTTCCACCCTCTTCTGCTTCTTCTTCCTCTTCCTGGGTTCTTCCACTTGATCATCATAATCATCATCGTCATTTTCTTCATCTTCTTCTTCTTCTTCTGCCTCCTCCTCCTCTTCTTTCTCCTCCTCTACTGCTAGTTTTCGGGGCCGGCCTCTCTTTCTTGGAGTACCTTGAGGTGTCGTCGATCCCTCGCCGCCGGTGATCTCCAGAGTGGATCTCTTCTTGGCTTTCTTCTTTCCCATATCTGATATCCTGTCTTTCTTGATCCTCCTCAAATCACAAAACAAGTGTTAACACCCAACCCAAACCCACACAGATCATCACCAACTCACTTGCCAAATCTGCTACTTCTCATTCAGAGTAAACCAGGAAAAGCTTAGAAAAACATGGAGAAAAAAAGCATATACATACATACATATATATATATATATATATGAAATCTCTTCCTTATCGTCTCTCTGTTTCCCTATACTTTATAAGGTGGTGGGAGGAGATTGATGGAAATAAGTGAACAGTCAAAAAACTCTCAGAACCTTTGTAGCGACCACCTAATCCATGTCGCTGTCAGTTGTGTGTGTGGGTGTGTGTGGGGCGGGAGGAGGAGAAAACAAAGCAGAAAGGGTACGGACGGGGGGCGGTGGGGACTCCATATGGTATGAGAAGCACGCTGCAGGTTGCCGGTTCTACGCCTCGTGCTCGCCAACAGAGGTTTGGAGCAGGTCAAGATTTAGACGCAGTCCTCTCACCTCCAAACCAAGCTGCTTTCTTTTCCTTCTTTTATTTTTAGATCCCATGTGGTGATCGGAAGATCCATCAGGGGATCAATGATTTGGTCTCCCCCGAAATGTTCATATCTCTTTCTCAATCTAAATTGTGATATCATGATCATCACCGTTGACCAATTCACTTTTTTCATCATTTTAAATTATTATTTACACATCAACGAATCTTTATATATATATATATATATATATAAAGATTACGGATGGGAATTATTTTTATTACGGATAATGGAACTCAATACAATAATTCAAAGATTAAAATTAAAAGAAAAGAAAGAAAAGAAAGAAAAATCTGAATTAGAAGCGTATGATCGGTTTTAGCAGCAAAGTAAGAAGAGGAGGGGAGGGTGGAAGGGACAGGCAGAGGAAGGTGCAGGCGGGGCGCCACCTGATCGAAGGGAAGGCGCGGGGCCGGCGAGGCGATCTTTCCACTGTTTAACGTGCTGCCCCCACCGGTAGATCTTGTCGTGCTGTCTCCGTCTACCTGTCCCTGCGCGCGTCTATCCGCTTGTCCTGCCCAACAGGAGTTCTCTCTCCCTGTCTCTCGAACGATCTCCGTGGACCATCGCCCTTCGCTAACTGGACCCCAACCGTGAGCTGTGTGGAAGATTGGACCCATGTCAGGCCAAAGCACTCTGGCGTTGCCGTGTACAGGGCTGAGATGGAAAGCCTCTCGGTCCCCGTATACTGTCCTCTAAAAGAGTACTGATGCATGAGCGATTCTTTCTACTGCTGCCTGTGCGTGCGTGCGTGCGTGCGTGCTTTCTTTCGGATAAACCATCTCGGGTTGGGCATGCCGGAGAGCAAATCCACCGAGACCAAACCTCATCGCAAGTCGTCGATCCATGACATATGGAAGGTGTGATTTATAAGAGCACGAGAGAGACGGATAGATAGATAGATAGATAGAGCTGAAGTCTAAACTTCCTCAGATAAAAGAATTCCTTTCCTATCCAACCATGCTAAAGAATTATCTATGCTCACCTCGATTTTGACTCGAGAACTCAAAAGATAGAAGAACGGGGAACACTCCGCCGGCAAACAGAACATGTCCTCCTGCTAAGATATCCTTCACGACAAAAGCAGATCAAATTCTATTGTACTTTTACTAGCATGGATGAATCCATTGATCATATCAGCAACATCTGACAGGACCCAATGACAAAAACCTATTGCGATGGTAATAATAACATAAATTGTTTCTTATTGAGATAGAGAAAGGGAGTGTGTTCATGATTTGTGATGCATTGTTGCTCTGCAACAGATCCACAAGGAAGGCAGATATCATCGCGAGACAAGTTGAATGTTCTCAAATTTATTACACCTCAAAACTCTTGCAACTAAGTAAATGTCAAAATTTAATCACGGAAAGAAAAATCCAAGAATTAATATACACGTGCTTTCGGAGGGAATGATTCGATTTCATCATCCAAGGTGTTCATATGAACTGGCCTGTATGCTAGCCTGACCTTCTCTTTCTCCCAGTACCTATCAAAAGAAAGAAGGGAAAAGAAGAAAGTCAGCATTAGAAATCTGAATTACTTCAATACAGATAGAAATGCATACTATCAGTGTCTTCGATCAGCAGGGTTGCGTATCGACCGAGCACACTTAGTTTTACAAAAAGCACCATCAAATATACTATTACAAAAATGAAAAATTATGTGCGACTCTCTTTCTTCATTTCCTTGTCCAATTTCCCTAACTTGAAGGAATATCAACTTCATTCCATTGGAAGCAAAGGTTTTATCCCGACATTAGGCCAGCTAGCTTTGCATAGAAACTATAAAAAAAAACCATATCATCCGGTGTTCCAGTGGATGCTTATTTCACTATGCCATGCCTGACCACCAAATCTGACGTAGCAGCACCTTCTACAAATATGCATATTGCCGTGGTCCAAGCCATTATACAAGGTAACCTCCATACGGTTAGAACTACATCACCAAACTGCCTTTATCAGAAGATTAATCAAAGTTGCTGGCATTTTTGCAATAACCAATGAGGGGATGTTCTGAGTGCTTCTAATTTATCATACTTGAACTGAAAGACCATAGCTCTCAGAACATATCACATTCTCTTAGACATGTGTTGGATTTTAAAAAGCAGTTCATGCTCCTGCATATGCAAATGCGTGCAGTTCGAGCATGAGCTTATGCACCCAGACATATGAATGCTATCCATAAATCACTCCACATCACCTATATATGATGCCAGTATGCAATGTTCATGATCCTCACCTAAACAATATTGGCTTGTCAGCCAGACATGCAGCCGTCAAAGTAGATTAAGCCTATTGGTCGAGCCAACCTAAGGGATCAGATGGGAGCTCATTATGGACCATATCCATAACCATGTTTGAGCAATGCCTATGAAGTAAATCATAGCACATCACACCGTTATTACAGAAGTTAACCAAACAATATGAGTTGAAATTAGCAGATAGAAAGTACTTCGTGTGTGTATGTATGTGTTCAGCAAATAGCACAAGCCACTGGATCAGATTGGAGCTTTACAGGATGTTGATTTTCAATTTAATCAATCCCACTTCCATATCTCATCTGATTGATGGCGAGATCAAAGTTGATCTGTCAGTTCAAAGTCAATCAATCAAACCCTATTCCTTGGCTAGAATGTCATTTACAACTGATATCCACAAAATCCATTTACAATTGATCAGCCAAGGAGAGTCCGAATATACCCTAATTTCTTGGCTAGAATGTCATAACTCATTATACCAGCCAATTCTCACCAATCGAAAACCTTTTGTCGCTCATCAACAGCGATTAAAAAAAGAAGAGGAAAGATGAAATAATAGACTAGCGACTATCACTATCAAACAAAATCGCATCCTAAAGCCACAATTTATCATCTGGAGTAGATTATGAGGTTAACAACCTATGGCTTTCTCCTTTTCTAATATCTCTTGTATAATGTTTAATATTTATTTCAGAAGACCAACATCAAGTTATTATTCTTTTATTCTCTATTGTATAAAATTTTTCAAAGCAATATTTAAGCTATATTCTTGTTCTTCTTTCTATTACATGATTTCTTATTTTTAAATTATTTTGCAGATTCCAAACCACATATCCAATCTGACCAATCCTGATCCTGATCCCCAAAACCAACATTGATTCAAATCCTGTGAATCTTGATATCTAATGACTAAACAGATAAAGTTCTAGAGCACGACTTCATGTCTTCAACTAACATTTATTTATACAGATATATTAATAAAACATGAAGTGACATGAGTTACAATGGAAATATTTAGCTTTTAAGCAATCAATTATCTAATTCATCATGCAAATGCCCTCTAAGTGGATTATGTCAGAAATTCAATAGACATGAACCACTAAGTAGCCCAAAATCCCAAGCAGCAATAATGTATAACCTCACAAGCATTGCTATTTACATGAGCAATTTTGCTTTTGCACCTTAAATAGATACAGATGACATCTAACAGTCTATGGAGAACCAAACATTGAGGTCAACTGCTGAATTTTCCCAATTATCTTAAAAATTCTAGGGTTAGGAGCACATTTCAACATCCATGCATATCAACTACACAATTTCTAAATGCACGCTGAATGTCTCTGATGCCATAATGATAGAAGACATTTGATGACTATAAAATGTTCATTTCCACATAAAGAAGAGTGATGTTGGAAACTTGTGAGTTTTCAGTTTCCACTAGACTAAGTATTTGCAGCACATATGACAGGGTAACCATGGAGTAATTTTAGAACTTTGCGTTCTTTCTAAATATCCAAAGTCAAGATGCTAGTTTTACATAGAAAAACAGATATATATACTGACCCTAATGTGTGTTTCAGCCACTTCTCATCATCTCTTTTCTGCAAAAAAAAGAACATGTGGTGTAACGTCAAAGAAAAAACAACATTAAGCAGAGAAAAATTATCAGGCATCTCTCGAAAAGTAAATCCAACCGTAAAATCTTCACGAGCATGAGCCCCTCGACTTTCCTTTCTTGCCTCAGCTGAGTGCATAGTTATGCATGCATTTATCAAAAGATTTTCAAGCTCTATAGTCTCTATTAAATCAGAATTCCTACAAGCAAATGAAAATGTCAGAAGCCTTGAAAGTAATTGTGAAATTATAAATGATGGATTCTGCGTGTAAAATAAACAACCATATCAAACTTCGATCACGGATTTTGACTTCATGAAAACTCTCCCAAGCCTTGTCAATCAACTGACAACCTAAAATTAAAGCCGGGGAATAACGTAATTAGCACTTTAACCACCAGAATAATATTCATCTGGCCGATATGATTTCTTTAAAAACTATACAAAAATCACTGTTACTAGGTGATATTAACCAAGAAACACAAAATATGAGAAAAGATTTCCTCTTAAGGGAAGAGGATTTACCTTCTTCCAGAGTTTCTTGAGTTCGAAACACAGCAGCATTAGTTTGCATCACTCGTTGCATATTTAGACGAATTTTTGATGTTGGTAGTGAACCATTTGAGTTTCTCAATTTGTCAAGCCAAGCAATAGTCCTTTCTCCAGCATCTTCCTCAAGAGGCTTCTGTTTCTGCCCTGCAAATTCCAAAAGGATATTTTCTTATGGTATTCAGTTCACACAATCAGTTGTACCTCACTTAAAAATGAATTACGAAGACATGCCTGGCTTGCAGATCTCTGCAACCCTGTTGGCGCAGGCTCTACCAAAAACAACTATATCAAGAAGGGAATTAGCACCAAGCCGATTAGCTCCATGAACTGATGCACAGGCTGCCTCTCCAGCAGCCATCAAACCAGGAACTACTGCATCTGGATCATCACCCTGTATACATACTACCTGAAAAACAAAACAAATGGTAGAACATAATTAAAAACATGCAATGAGAAAAGGTATAAGTAGTTTCAGGATTGGTTCCATAAGCACTGCTTATTCAAAAGTACCTCCCCATGGTAGTTCGTGGGTATACCACCCATATTATAGTGAACTGTAGGCAAAACAGGGATTGGTTCCTTGGTGACATCAACACCAGCAAAGATAGCAGCAGTTTCAGATATCCCTGGAAGTCTTTCCTTGAGAACATCCGGAGGTAAATGATTCAGATGCAGATAAATGTGATCCTTCAGTGGTCCTGAGGAATATTAGAAAAAAACCATGTGACCTGACTCTAATAGTTAAGTTATAGGATTAACATCAAACAAAGATATTGGAAACTATTATTCAGTTCATACCTACACCACGACCTTCCCTTATTTCCATTGTCATAGATCTGGAAACCACATCACGCGATGCAAGATCCTTGGCTGTAGGAGCATATCGCTCCATAAACCGTTCACCTTCACTGTTCCTAAGGATACCACCTTCACCTCGAGATCCTAAAATGGCATTTGAAATAGAGAAATGTAATGAGACTAAGTTAATATTCTAAAATTTGTACATGGAAAGCAAACTAAGAAGTATGCCTCACCAGATTTATTATATACATTAGAGGATCGCTATCAGCATGAAATCAACTATATTGTAGAAAGCAGAACTTGGAAACAATATAACTACTACGGAGTACGAACCTTCAGTGATGAGACACCCAGCACCATATATGCCTGTAGGATGGAATTGTACAAACTCAAGATCCTGCAGGAAGACTAACCAGTCAAGCATGCCTGAAATCTTCATCTTCTTTTACCATGAAAACAAATGGAATAACCTGCAGTGGTAATCCAGCTCGTGCAACCATAGCATTTCCATCTCCAGTACATGTATGAGCAGAAGTCGCAGAAAAGTATGTTCTGCCATAGCCCTGTAACAAACAAAATGCAACTTATAAATTAAAAAAAAGTTGCTGTTAAATGGCAATATACATCGCATGGTGAATATTAGTACCCCAGTGGCCAAGATCGTCTTGGCAGCACGAAAACGATGGAGGGTCCCATCTTCCATATTCAGTGCAATCACTCCCTGGCATGCACCTGAAGCATAGTTGACAAACAATTGCCAGGGAAACAAGTAGATAAGAAGACACAAGTTATATACTAAATGTGATCATGTGGAAGTATCAAAATAAGTTGAATTTCTGCATGTATTCATCTAACAATATTTAGATCATAAATGATCATTTCAATAAAATTTTACTTAACAACCTGTGTTTCCTCAATATTACAATTTACACCTTCCTTTGTTCAACATTGCATCCTGGCCCCTGTATTTGTTTATGTAACTACATATTGCCATATATGGTAGAAATCCACTAGTTAAAAATGAATATAAGAGATTATCATTAAAATATTGCATTTTGAGTATTTGGATACCCAATGAAAATCTAATGAAAAAATTATTGATTTTCTCTTTTTCCTCCAACCTCCAACCTCCAACCTAGCTTCCTCCAACAACTCTGTTACCATCACTTATTTTCCTCATCTATCCATCTTCCTTATCTTCAATCTGTGCCGCCTGCATATATACAAAATTATTGATAAATGACCTGTGCTCTTACCAGATTTATCCATGAGAAGGTCCAAAGCAAAGTATTCGACAAAAAACTGGGTGTTATGCTTCATTGCTTGCCCATAAAGTGTATGCAGTAAAGCATGACCAGTTCGATCAGCAGCACATGCACAACGATATGCCTGGCCACCTAAAATGCCAAAAAAGTCGAGAAGTTAGAGCTGAAGAATATGTACCAATAACTGGCTGAATGGAAATGCACAAGCACCAAGGCACTTTCACCTTTTCCAAAATCCAAACTTTGACCTCCAAAAGCCCGTTGATAAATTTTTCCATCTTCAGTCCTTGAGAAAGGCAACCCATAATTTTCTAACTCAATGACTGCTTTTGGTGCTTCTCTGCACATATACTGGATGGCATCCTGATCACCTGATGGAACACAAAACCAATTGCATGTCAAGAATATACGTGTGTGTGCAATATGACCAAGCAAACTTAATATTAATCAAAGAGAAAACAGTGTTTAAGTTAAATATTACATTTCAAAGACAAGTATTCCATAAAACATTTCTTTGAGGACACAATGCAAGTTGGAAAGACAAAGTATGATTTAAACATATGTTGAGTTGTTTGAAGACTAGGCCATAGTTATTTAATTTTCTGGTGTTCACACTGCAACTATCATCAATTATTCTTATTCACAAAAAAGTGAAGAATTGATGTATTTGGACAAAATTCTAGGTTGAAATTAGATAGGAGTTTTGCTCATAGTGGCAGTCCTCGTTTTGTTGGTTGTTCTAGAATAAGAAACTTGAATCGATCTTAAACTTCTTAAGGTATACAGCTGACTGATATTAAGTGGTCAATTAGGAAGATATTTTCCTTCCTTTAAGAAACCAGTCAAGAATCCTAGGTGAAGTCAAATTGAATTCTGAAAGGAAGTTGTTCCTTTGGTGATTTAGCATTATTTGAATAAATTTATGTGAGTTTACATTTGTTTTAAGTGCCAATCACTTATTTTATTTATTCTACCTCTCTTTTTCCCCCTCCCCTTCTGTTTTGTTCTTCTAAAATTGTATCTCTTATCATCATCTTTTTACTATAATTCGGCAGAAGTAATTTCTCCGCCGTCTGTTCACTACACTAAAATTTCTTTGTTTCTTAGCCATCATAGGAGCTGTTTATCTGCTTTTTGAATACATCTGTCCCAGTTCTGATTCATTTTGCTCCTAACAAGTTTCTAGGTCTACTATGGGCCCTCATTTTGCTTTAGAATGTAGGTTTTCCATACCATAAAATAAATATCCTGCAACTGCTCCAAATGCATGCAAAAAAATTTTAAAAGTACCAAACACAAATTTCATTAGAAAGTTGATTACCTAGCCAGTCACTCCCTTTGACAGTATCATACATATGCCATCTCCAGTCATCTTCAGTCATATTTCCCAGAGCTGCATTTATACCACCCTGTTTTGGATGTATTTCCATGGTTAGCAACATACAAGCTCAACTAAACCACAAAGAGAAAGATAACAACAGCTTTAATAAATAAAAATAAATCCTAGAAGCAGAAACAAAGAATCCATGCTATAAAAATCATCAACTATCTGAACAGGTCAATTATGTTTGTCTCAATAGGAACCTTTTATTCCAGTTGCACACAGTATGGCAAGTGATACTGGCAGTATTTATCTATAGGGAGAAAAACTTGGTAGCATCATCTACAGAATGTGTATTTACATCTTGTGTTCGGAATTTGCATCTTATAATCTGTCTCTCCAAATTGTTATGGTCAGTATAGGAATGCATGCTGACAACGATTTTGTCCCAGTGCAACAAATTCCAAGAATAATTACTGCCAACCCTAAAATGGTGGGATTTTTTAAGTAACTTGAGCCCTCACAACTTTTTATGAGATATCCTACATTTTCCTCTCTTTTTTTTCTCATTGACGTAAAAGGTTTTTGGCTTGTTAAGGCAGCACTTCAAAACTAGCAGTACTTCTTGATGTTTTTCTTTTGAATGAAGTTTGCCAAGATGGGACATTGCAGCTTCTTGTTGTGTAAATCAACATTTCAGAAGGAACTTTTTCTTCTCATTTACTTTTTAGCATGTAATGCTTTATTTCGTTGTGTCATATTACTTAACTTTTTAGTTAGATGCTTGGAAAAACTTCTTGTTTGTCAAAGTCAAAATCTAACTGAGAATCTGAGATTTAAAAAATTGTGACCTTGCAGGGAAAACAAATTAGATAACATATAAACTGTTTACTTATTTCTTTAGTATGTCTATCCTGCAGGCAAACCTAATAATGCCAAATACAGATATCCTGCACTCTAACTATCATGGTAATTGTATACAAGTGGCATATAGAACAATTTTATCACAGACATTGAAAGAACTCAGTTATAGTTATCACAAAGATTGTTTTCAGTGACACGACATTTTGAATTGATAGTTAACTTAAGTAACCAAGTGTCAACTTGGCAAAGATTATCATGACACAAAAGGACCCCTACGCTGCAACAGGCCCCAGCTATAATAGTTCCCTGAAAACAGATGACCTTGCAGGTCCTGTATATAGATCAACTGCCTCAGTGGTAATAGAATGGTCTTGCAGTCCTAAATAGCTGGGGAGTTTGGCTTCGACCATCTTTTGAACCAGACAGGTAGAATAGGGATGTTGGACAGGCAAATCATAGTATCAATCTTTTTCTTGTACACAAACTCTGTCTTGGTTTTGTTGTACGACTGTTCAATTGCCTATTTGTCATTTAATAGGTTGATATAAATGATTCTATAAGCATTTTCTTTTCATTAAGCAACAAAAAGAAAAATAAATAAATAAATAAAGCAATAATTTTCAAATTTTCTTTCTTTTTTCTTGTTATATAATTCATGTCATTTTACTAAATAGGTCCTCATGATAAATTCATGATGTATAATCAATATCAATGTTTGTGAAGAAAAATTTAATACGAAGATTCTCGGTTTTGACATTTGAGAACCTGTGCTGCAACTGTATGGGAGCGAGTAGGGAAGAGCTTGGTAATGCAAGCTGTGTTAAAGCCATGCTCCGAGAGACCAATGGCTGCTCTTAGACCTGCACCTCCAGCCCCTACAACGATAGCATCATATGTGTGATCGACAATGGTGTACGAATTCCGCCCATCCTAAATCACAAGCCAAAGAAAAAAACATTGTCATTAGCTATGAAATCAATGTGGCCATCGCAATAGCAGAAATGAGATGCCTTTTAGAAAGAACAAATAGTTAAAAGACAAGGATGAACTCAAGTTACAGAAAACATCAAAGGTTTATACCTAAAAAATAGAAAGCAG
The DNA here is from genome assembly GCA_004837865.1 of Musa balbisiana. Lineage (NCBI taxonomy): Eukaryota > Viridiplantae > Streptophyta > Magnoliopsida > Zingiberales > Musaceae > Musa > Musa balbisiana. The sequence goes on from CM017193.1 coordinate 37,593,270, forward strand.
ATGAAGCATTAGTTGAAATGCAGCCATGAGAATTAACTCATGTTTAAGTAAACATCATAAAGAAAACAAACCTAAAGAAAAGAAAGAAGAACCAAAAGCTTAAATGCATTTACATGATAGAAATTAGTCTAACGTACTAAGACTAATTTAACATTTTAATTCACACCAGTCTAAGCCATGTGATGAGAAAAAAAATCAGTCTAATCAAAACAAAACAGTATCAAACTACCAAATAGATGAAGAAGTACTAAATTAATTAGTAACATAATTATTCTTTTGGGAAATTTCTATTGGCAACCTCTTTTTGCTATTTACAACATCATTTTAAGAACTTTTAATATTCCTCAGATACCCTTTACAAATGGATATAAATGCCCCTAACTTATCATTTAATTCCAACAAACTCTTTCAACTATTTTCATAAAACATCTTTTTTTCTTTCCTTATTATTATTATTATTATTATTATTATTATTATTATCCCTTTAATCGTCAGAGCATTTTCATCGTCAGTGACATAAAATGATGAAAAAAAGATAATATGATAAATGAAAGGTAGTGGAAATTAAGGGTATGATTGGTAATTTAGGGGGGCTCTATTTAGTAAAAATATATTTTATTCATTTTAGTGGTTGCATGAAATAAGGTGTTGCCAATAGCAAAAAATGGAATGCCAACAATCTCTTCTTTATTGCGGACGCAGCTTTAACAATCCAAAACCCTTTTGATTACAGGAGTATTGCGGGTCAACATATCACTGGAAGAGGGGAAGAAAACAGAAATCACTCGGGGACCAAAAAAAGAGCCAGATAGATGATAAGGAAGGCCAACAGAAATGCCAACAAAGATAGGGAACTTTTGAACGAATTCGAAAAGAAGTAAAAGGCGAGTTGGATTTCAGCGCTCCGATCCATAAAAAAGAGATGTAACGAGAACCCTAACCGTAACGGATCAAGACGCATACCGAGCCGGTGGAGAGGTTTCTGGACGCCGACTGCGAGGAACGGATCGATGCGCCGCCGATCGACGCCTTGTTCGATGGAAAGCGGAGAGCCCGCGACACGCAGCTGCGCCACATCTCTCTCTCTCTCTCTCTCTCAGAACGAGGGGGACGAACGCAAACACGGCGATGGAGATCGATCGAGGCGGGCTGGCGCACGCCGGCGGTGGTACGCTACCCTGCGGTGTAAGAAGGGGCGTGTGGTTAGTCCTCGCAAAGTTATTATAGTGTGGAAACTCCCACATATGACCTTGTTTCACCTCTAAATAACGAGACTGCCACTTGCACGGCACGCCTCGTCCGGGCTCCATCAATCGATCGAATTGGGTCCTAAAATTGAACTTGGATTCGAATCGTTTCCTAAACATTTGATTTTTGTGTGATTATTAGTCTGATTTCTATTAAGAGATCGGACATGATTTAACGAGCATGTCCGCTGACATGATTTAGAATTAACGAGGAAGGATGTCTATCTCAACGAACACCGTATCATCCCATCGACTCCCCCTTAGCATCGACACTTCACTCTCCTGTGGTCATATATCCATCCCTTGTCATTGCAATATCCTTGAGATCAGAGAAGGCAAGCTCGAGCGTGAGATATCTCCCAATTGGCATGTGATGAGGGCAATAATGGCGATGAAACTCAGGTCGACGTCAGCTATCCCGGATGACACCACGCACCTCAGCTGACCTGACAGCACTTGACGAAAACAATCCAAAACGTCGACCGAGGGACATTAACACCCTGCGCAAGCCCGGTCCATCACGTCACGCCCACATCGGTGTTAGATGTTACCAGGAGTACAATCCTGATCCCTGCAGGCGGGCACGTTAGACAGTGGTAACCTTTTCTATAAGAACCCTCGCACCAGGAGAAGAAGGGAAAGAGGATATTAGAGACACACCCCCCTATCTTTGGGACAACTGATCCACTAACTTGATCGTCGGAGGGGTCGGGCCGAGTTTCCCCCGACCCGACCTGTGTGCAGGTCCGAAGATGGAGCTCTCTCCTCGGCATCCTACCTGGGGAATCACGTCCTGAAGGAAACAGCCCCCCGGTCGTCGATCATACCCGACGGAGCCAGCCAACTCGACGGAAGCTCCGAGCCCGCAAGAAGATCCCTCTCTCATTCAGACCCGAACCAAGCCGAGCGGACTCTGAGACCCGGCTTAAAGTTATTAACACTAACATTCTAGCGCTAGAAAGAGGACCTGAATGTCAAGGGATCGGCATGCTGATTTGGGTGAACCCGCAATTGAGGGACTGCACCCGACCCCGGGGGAGCACCCACCGCCTGGGGAATCGCGAGATGAACACCCCGCCACAACTTCTGAGCGCTATTGGCGGTTATTCAATGACCCAGGCTTATTGCCCCCCGAGGGTCCCCCGGCCGACCCGTCGCCCGTGTCATCTGAGGCTTTTCACGACCTCGCTCATCAAGTCCGAGCTCTGACGAGTGTGGTATAAACCATTATCCCGCTCGTCGCTCATCCGGAACAGATGCCTGTGATCCAACCACTATGGCAACAGGTGCCACCAGGCCAAGCTCACACGCTACCTGCGGAGGTCCCGACTTCACCTCAGGCCCGACCGACCCCGCTCGGGGATCGGGCGGCGGAGCACCCGAGGGGTCGCCCGGAACCCGAGTCGTTGTCTTCGGACTCGACGGACTCCCTGTGAGCCTAGGTATGCTTCGTTAGTCAACGGCTCGATGAAGTGCAGCGGGAGGTTCGTAGGTCAAAGGGCGAGCTTGGGGAGGAAGCACGCCGGGGGTCTCCGTTTGCACCTGAGATACAAGACCAAACAATCCCCCCGAACTTCAGACTCCCCTCTTTGGATGCATATGACGGCTCCTCCGACCCGGCGGACCATGTAGCTGCCTTCCGCGCCCAGATGGCGCTATATGGGACCTCTAACGCTTTGATGTGCAGGGCGTTCCCCACAACTCTGAGAGGACCAGCCCGCATGTGGTACAGTGGTCTTAAGACCGGAACAATCACCTCCTTTGATCAGCTCGTCAGAGATTTTGAGCTCAACTTCTTGGCTTATGCCCAGCCAAAGTCATCCGTCGCACTACTCCTCGGACTCAACCAGAGGGAGGACGAGCCCCTCTCCCACTTTGTGAATCGCTTTACTACACAAATCAGGGGGTTGTCGGATGCTCATCCCTCTCTGTTGATCCAGGCGTTTATGATAGGCCTACGGCCTTCCAGATTCTTCCTATCCCTCGTAGAGCGACCCCCCACCGCTGTACCAGAAATGCTCCAGCGGGCCAACCAGTACACCGCGGTGGAGGCCTGGATGGTCATGAGGCGGGAGGAAAATAAAAGAGCCATGCCAGAGCCACCCCGAGGTCCACGGTCGGCCACACCGAGGCGCAAGTTGGACCGACCTGAACCACGGGTAGAAAGGAGGTCCCCACTTCTCGCCTCAAGCATGTCCCGAATAGAGATATTTCTCCAAAGGGGTTGCTCAGAACCCCCAACCCGATGAGAAGTCCGCGGGAGCTCGCGGACCAATCGAGGCGGCCCCACATTCGGAGGGAACAGTATGTCCGAATGAAAGGCATACGCCCGTGCCGCCGCGGTCAAAGCTGCCAGGCGCGGACCCAAGCCCGAGGACACGTTCCCGGCCGAGGGGGCCAAACGTTTCGAACACGACGATGCACTTGTAATAGTGGCCAGGATCGTCGACGCCCAGTGAAGCGGAGGCCCCGACGATAAGCTCCCGACAGACAACTGGCTATCAGAGAAGAAGTGGAGCGACTTTTGGCAGCAGGGTTCATAGAAGAAGTCAAGTACCCACAATGGTTGTTCAATGTAGTCCTCGTAAAGAAGTCCAATGAGAGCTGGAGAATGTGTGTTGACTACACCAGTCTTAATCGTGTGTGCCCAAAAGATTACTACCCCCTCCCAAGCATCGACCAGTTGGTCGACGCGACCTTCGAACATGCTTGCCTTTCTTTCATGGACGCCTTCTCCGGTTACAATCAGATCAGAATGGCGCCCAAGGACCAAGAGCGTATGGCCTTCCTCACTGACCAGGGGGCATATTTTTACAAAGTCATGCCGTTTGGGCTGAAAAACGCAGGCGCTACATACTAGAGAACCGTGAACAAGATGTTGACCCAGCAGATCGGGTGGAACATCGAAATCTACGTCGACGACATGATCGTGAAGAGTCACACGACGGCAAGCCACCTGACCGATTTGACTGAAACATTCGCCACCTTGCGAAGACACGACCTGCGGCTCAACCCAGCAAAGTGTACCTTTGGCGTCAGCTCAGGGAAATTCCTCGGATTCCTCGTCCACGAGAGAGGAATCGATGCCAATCCTGAAAAGGTCCAAGCAATCATCAGCATGCAAACCCCTCGGACAGTAAAGGACGTACAATGGCTCAACGGGAGGCTTGCCGCCTTAGCCCGGTTCATATCCCGATCCGGTGACCGGTGCCTCCCCTTCTTCCGAGCCTTGAAGAACCCAAGGAGCTTCCAATGGACGGAGGAATGCAATAAAGCCTTCATGCTTGTGAAGCAACACCTTGCCAGCCTTCCCCGCCTCGCCTCAGTCTCTTCCGGGGAGAAGCTCAGTGTCTACCTAGCCGCCCCCCAGAACGCTGTTAGCTCTGTCCTGGTTAAAAACGTTGCCGGTAAGCAACTACCGGTCTATTACGTCAGCCATATCCTGAACGGGCTTGAGGAGCGGTACTTGCCGATTGAGAGGCTTGCTCTGGCGCTCGTGTTGACAGCTCGAAAGTTACGCCCCTACTTCCAAGCCCATCCGATCGAGGTAATCACCGACCAGCCACTCTGACAGGTTTTAGCTAAATTCGATGTTGCAAGTCGGCTCCTCAAATGGATGGTGGAACTTGGTGAGTTCGACGTACGGTTCGTCCCGAGGACCACCATCAAAGCCCAATCCGTAGCCAACTTCATATCAGAACTGACGCAGATAGAGGACGAAGATTCTGAACAGCTCGGGGAGTCATGGGTCTTGCACGTGGACGGCTCAGCTACCTCGGGTGGCGCGGGCGCTAGACTAGTGCTGTCAGCCCCCGACGGATGTTCGTTCAAACTCTCCCTCCGTTTCGGGTTCCATGCCACCAATAACAAAGCCGAATACGAGGCGCTACTGGCCGAACTCAGGCTGGCCCTCAAGATGCACGTGAAGTCCATTCACATCCTCACCGACTCGCAGCTGGTGGCAGAGCAACTCAGCGGCAGATACGAAGCCAGGGAACCTACCAAGATGAAGTACCTCGCAGAGGCGGGAAAGGACTCCCCCGCCCTCGTCGAAACGCCACTGGTTTCCTGGCCCCAAGCAATTAATCCCTCGGCACATGTCGCCCGAGGCCACAACCTCTGCGCGGCCTACCCGCCTGAGTCGTGCTCCTCGGCACATGTCGCCCAAGGCCACAACCTCTGCGCGGCTTGCCCGCCTGAATTTTGCTCCTCGGCATGTGTCACCCGAGGCCACAACCTATGCACGGCCTGCCCACCTGAGTCGTGCTCCTCGGCACATGTCGCCCGAGGCCGCAACCTCTGCGTGGCCTACCCGCCTGAGTCGTGCCGCCTGAGTTTTGCTCCTCGGCACATGTCGCTCGAGGCCACAACCTCTGCGTGGCCTACCCGCCTGAGTTTTGCTCCTCAGCACATGTCGCCTGTGGCCGCCCGAGGCCACAACCTCTGCGCGGCCTGCCCGCCTGAGTCGTGCTCCTTGGCACGTGTCACCCAAGGCCACAACCTCTGCACAGCCTGCCCGCCTAAGTTTTGCTCCTCGGCACATGTCGCCCGAGGCCACAACCTCTGCGCGGCCTGCCCGCCTGAGTTTTGCTCCTCGGCACATGTCGCCCGAGGCCACAACCTCTGCGCGGCCTACCCGCCTGAATTTTGCTCCTCGGCACGTGTCGCCCGAGGCCACAACCTCTACGCGGCCTGCCCGCCTGAGTCGTGCCTCCTCGGCACATGTCGCCCGAGGCCACCTCTGCGCGGCTTTCCTGCCTGAGCCGTGCCCCTCGGCACAATCTGCCCGAGGCCACCTCTGTGCGGCCTGCCCGCCTGAGCTGTGCCCCTCGGCACGATCCGCCCGAGGCCACCTCTGCGCGGCCTGCCCGCTTGAGCCATGCCCCTCGGCACGATCCGCCCGAGGCCATCTCTGCGCGGCTTGCCCGCCTGAGTCGTGCCTCTCGGCACGATCTGCCCGAGACCACGCTAACACGCCCAGTCCTCTTTTATTGACTGACTCCATGATCTTGGCATCCCCAGTAGCTGCCGACAGCCGCCCGACGGGGTTGATTTCGTAAACCTGAAGTTATGCCTCGGCCCCCTCATGACATCGACGCGTAGCTTCCTTCGGGGGGGGGGTGAGGAATATGATGAGGGCAATAATGGCAATGAGACCCAGGTCGATGTCAGTTGTCCCGGATGACGCCACGCGCCTCAGCTAACCTGACAGTACCTGGCGAAAATAGTCCGGAACGCTGACCGAGGGACATTTACACCCTGCGCAAGCCCGGTCCATCACGCCACGCCCATACCGGTGTCAGATGTTACCAGGAGTACGATCCTGATCCCTGCAAGCGGGCACGTCAGACAGCGGTAACCTTTTCTATAAGAACCCTCGCACGAGGAGAAGAAGGGAAAGAGGAGACCGGAGACACACCCCCCTATATTTGGGACAACTGATCCACTAACTTGATCGTCGGAGGGGTCGGGGGCCGAGTTTCCCCCGACCCGACCTGTGTGCAGGTTCGAAGATGGAGCTCTCTCCTCGGCATCCCACTTGGGGAATCACGCCCTGAAGAAAACAGCCACCCGGTCGTCGATCGTACCCGACGGAGCCAACCAACTCGACGGAAGCTCCGAGCTTGCAAGAAGATTCCTTTCTCATTCGGATCCGAATCAAACTGAGCGGACTCCGAGACCCGATTTAAAGTTGATAACACTAACATGTAAGGAATGATTCAGAACGATTATTTACTGCTGCGTACGTGACGGGGCATTGCTCGGTCCACCGGGACGGACGCTCGCTTTCTTGCGTGCAGCGCAGCACGTGGCCACTGGATTCGTGTTCGTCTGGCCTTTGCCCCCGACATCACCAACCAGTTCCCACTGGAAGTTAGAAAAAGGGTCGCCTTCTTCTTCTTCTTCTTCTTCTTCGGTGCTTTCCTTTCTCTTTTACCGATTTGATTGAGAATTATTGGAATCGTGTTCCTTTTTCCTTCACGTCTCTGCCATATAAAGCGCAGCTTCTTTAATCGAGCAACATCTTTCACTCTACTTTCTGAGCTGCTTGGAGTCTCTGACGCCATGGCTTTGAGGAATTCTCTGTCCCTCGTGATCGCTGCTGCTCTCTTTCTTGCCGTCCCGTTCGCCAGTAAGCTTTTTCCTGCTTACTCTGTTTTTGCTCGAAAGATTCCGAGGGAAGATGATGTAGTTAGGTTGAATAAACACTTTTCCATTTTTATAATGGAAAAAAGCAGAGATCTTTGATCAGGTGATGTGAAATTTGGAGTTTTTTAAGCTTCTGATTGGCTCTTTTTCGTCCTCTGATCGAAAGAGTCGCACTTGTTCAATTTAAGTTAAGAAGTCTTGTTCTTACCAAGCGAACCGTGACAAGGAAGACGATTGAGCAAGAAACTATTTGAGGTTTCACTGATCTTACATGTGTAGCAATTGTTGTTTTTATGTCTCCAATTCTGGAGATGTGAGGAAAAAGAGTGTTCTTGACGCAAATTCGAGGAATTTTTATGGATTAATTGGTCGTTCTGTTTTGATTTTTCGATGGAAGAGTCGCAGTCGTTCATCGGGGTGAACTACGGGCAGGTGGCGGATAACCTACCGCCGCCTGAGGAAACGGCGCGGCTTCTCAAGTCCACCACTATCTCCAAGGTCCGCCTTTATGGCGCGGATCCGGCCATCCTCCGTGCGCTCGCCGGCACCGACATCTCCGTGGTCATCGGCGCCGCCAATGGCGACATCGCCTCCCTGGCTTCCGATCCCTCCGCCGCCACCAACTGGGTCTCCGCCAACGTCCTCCCTTTCGTCCCCGCCACCTCCATCTCCGTCGTCGCCGTTGGCAACGAGGCCCTCACCTCTGGCGACGCCACTCTCGCCTCCCAGCTCCTCCCGGCCATGCAGAACATGTACTCCGCACTCTCCGCCGCCGCGCCGTCCGCCGGCATCAAGGTCTCCACCGTCCACATCATGACGATCCTCGCCCAGTCCGATCCGCCCTCATCCGGAGCCTTCCACGCCGACCTCGTGCCGGCCCTCAAGGGCGTGCTCGCTTTCCTGCAGAAGACGGGGGCGCCCTTCATGATCAACCCGTACCCCTACTTCGCCTACCGGAGCGACCCGCGGCCGGAGACGCTCGCCTTCTGCCTCTTCCAGCCCAACGCCGGGCGGCACGACGCCGGCTCGGGAGTTACCTATATGAACATGTTCGACGCGCAGCTGGACGGGGTGGGGTCGGCGGTGGCGGCGGTGGGTTTCAAGGGAGCAGAGATCGTGGTGGCAGAGACGGGGTGGCCGTACCGGGGGGACGAGGGGGAAGTAGGGGCGACGGTGGAGAACGCCCGAGCCTACAACGGCGGCCTGGTGTCGCACCTGCGCTCCCTGGCGGGCACGCCCATGGCGCCCGGGAAGTCGGTGGACACATACATCTTCGCTCTCTACGACGAGGACCTAAAGCCCGGGCCAACCTCGGAGCGATCCTTCGGCCTCTTCCACCCCGACCTCACCCCCACCTACGACGTCGGTCTCGCCAGGTCGCCCTCCTCCTCCACCCCCGCCCAGGTCAGGAAAAAGACGTGTAGCTGAACTGAACACAAGTTGTACAGCCTTGTGATGCTGATCGTTTGGTGGAGATGGAACGCAGGGGAACAGCACGTCAGCGCCGAGGGCGGCGGCTGCGAAGGGGTGGTGCGTGCCGAGGGAGGGAGCGACGGACGCGGAGTTGCAGGCGAACCTGGACTTCGCGTGCGGGCAGCCGGGTGTGGACTGCCGTCCAATCCAGGAGGGCGGGGCCTGCTACCTCCCCAACACCATCCGATCGCACGCCGCGTACGCCATGAACCAGTTCTACCAGGCATCCGGCCGCAACTCCTGGGACTGCAGCTTCAGCGACTCTGCCGTCCTCACCACGGACAACCCCAGTACGTCCAAATCGACGGCCATGTTTCATACTACACATTGTCTTCACATTAATTAATGCTATTATGTTCTGGAATGCAGGTTACGCGACCTGTGTGTATGCTGGAGGCCAGTGAGACGAAGCTGCCAAGACTGGGGAACTGTCTTGGATGCAGAGAAGAATAAAAAGAGGATTAGCTTTTGTTAGCTTAAAGATGGTGGTGTGCTTAGTGGTGGGCGCAGGAGATGCGTGGAATATAGAAAGTTGGGTTAAGGAGACTTCTTTCGAGTCCTTCTTCCCAATTATCGAAGGTGAGGTGGAAGTTTGGAGTCTCTCTCTCTCTCTCTGTCCCCCTCTCTGATGGCTATCTCATGAACCATATGATTGTACTGCCTCTTCTTCCACGTACTGCATTAAATTTCCCATGTTCCTGTGATCGAATAATGGAATAGTGACTCTAAGTTGTGCTGTTGTTGACTTTTACTGCATGTAAGAGTACCTGTAACTTGTGCTGATAAAACAACCAGAAATGCATGATTATTTTCAGCAACATTGTCAGCTTTCACAGCACAAAACAGAGCAAAGCTTATTTAAGAAGGCTTCATGTCATACTGACTTGATTAAAATGTGAAAACATGTGCCTGAGCTCAACACTTTTACAAGCTCGATGTTAATAATCAACTTGCACATGAGAAAACACATTTTTTATGAACATCATCAGATGCCTTAGTGGAAGGGAGTAGAGATTTGGAAGCTGATTCGGTGGCCTTTTGTCTTAAGGATATATGCCTAAGAATCTTCAACTTTAAGACTAGTGCATATGATTATATATATATATATATATATATATATATATATATATATATATATATATATATATATGATAATTTCTCATATGGTTTTGAAAAAAATTTGCAAAACTTCACTCCTTATTAAAAATTTGCAAAAATTTGCAAAAATTTTAAAAAAAATATTTTACTCCTAATAAATTAAAAAATTATTTTTGACTCACATTTACCTTGCACCTTCTTATTGTTCATGAGGTTTTATTGTCGCTTATAATTTTGGTTGTTCATCTTAATCCATAATCCTCATGCAAGATTTTATTATCGTACCTTTGTTGTTAATTACAAAGGCATTGTATAATTTTCTTGTACCTCTTTCTTGATCTTTTTACACTCGCTCCTTACCATTGATCGTAGGCGAGAGAGGACAGCTCATAGTCTCTATCGTTGGTTGTGAAAATTGCATCTCCATTATAGATCTAGTAAGGTTCGATAAAGATTATTACATTTTCATTATCAAACAAGTCCAAAGGGGATGGTCGATAAGTCGAAGGACAATGACCAACAAGGGTAAAATTATTATTTTGAAAGGAAAAGATGCTCTATGATAAATTTTTAAATAAATATTTTTAAATTTGAGATGCTATTTAAAAAAAATCATGAATTTTTTAAAGAATTCATCATATATATATATATATATAAAAGAAAAAGATGACTCTTTTATCATATGAGGTTTCTCAAATTCCAGCTGAATTCTCTTGAATTAATTGGATACATTTAAATTTAAGTAAATTTTGAATGCAGCAAATTCATATATTTCTATCTCCTGTTTATCTTAATAATCTAATGGTGTTGAGACTCGCTCTCATTGGTTGATGATCATCGGATCCGTGTTTACGCGGATCTTGAAGCAACAACCGGTGATCCGACGTCCTCGTACTGGATTAAATGTGCGACGCGGCGCATAGAAAGAGATCGAGCGCGTGGAGATATAATCGTCCGACGTAAGCACGCACTCGTCTTCTCTTCTCTTCGCCTACCCCAACACCTCTCCCGTGGTCGTCCTTCTGTCCTTGCATTCATCCTCAAGCCCCCGCGCTTGTTCGATTTCTGCAATTTTCTGTTCCAAGGTACGAATTTGTGGTCTGGAAATGACGGATCGGGGTGCTATTGATATCCGGTGATGTTAATCGTGACAGGAGACCGTTGATTCCTTGTCTTTTTCTTTGGGTTTGTTGGAGCTAGGGTTTGGGTTCGTCGATGTCGGTTGCGGAGCTGAAGGAGCGGCACATAGCCGCGACGGCTACGGTCAATTCTCTGAGGGAGCGGTTGAAGCAGAGGAGGCAGTTGCTTCTTGATACTGATGGTAGAATTGGCTTTCCTAATTTTCTAAATTTAAACTGTTTTGTTTTTTTTGTTTTTTGTTTTCTCTCTAGCGGTTTATGTTTTGTGCTGATATTGTAGTGGCGGCGTTTGCTAAGAGCCAAGGGAGATCGGCGATCAGTTTTAGCTCCACGGATCTGATTTGCTGCAGGACCTTGCAGGGCCACACTGGCAAGGTATTCTGATCGTTTTTGCTTACTTTTGCTAAAGATGAAATAATTTGATTGATTGGATTTTGTGGTTCGTTTGGAACTTTTTATAGCATCTCATTCATGACGTTCCTTAAGTGTGTGTACCTTTAACAAAAATCAGTCTTTCCTCAGCATGTACCTTTCACATATTTGGCAGTAAAGAATTACATCGAACTTGGATGGAAATTTGTAAGCCATGATTTATGATTCTCCTTATATATGTATATATTCTTATCAGGTTGCTGTCCTAATCTGACGAAGGTGGAGGAGAACTGGGAAAAACCAAATACTTAGTAATGAAGCTCCCTTCATTTGTAATGACAATAAATTAAATAGAGATTCTGATTTTGCTACTTTGGTGGCTTGCATATAAGAAGTGACACCCTGAATTAGTCAAAAGTAGGCTAAGACTTAGATTGACTTGTAAAAAATACTTCAACTACTGTTAACTTGGGCTTGAGTTATCTGGGCTCTTATTATCAATATTCCATCTAAGTTATGAAGCTTACTTCATTTGTAATAGTAAAATGAAGCCAAACCCTGAAAAGTTGTTTTAGTCCATTGAGATTCTGACTTTGGCTTCACTGGTGGCGTGCATGTGATATAAATGACATTCGTTTACTCCTCTTCCACCTGCAGAATTTAAAGCTTTTTTGTTTTGTGTGTGGGATCAAATATCTTTGGATGTCCATGCTAGTTCAGTGAGGACCCTTGATATCAACCCTCACGTTCCCCATAAATGTTTATAGGTGAAATGAACTTATTGACATTTATAAAGTGGAAGAATGTGATATCATTATGATGTTGATAGATACCTCGTCTTAATTCATAGGTCTAGGGGAGCCTTTGAGTCTATCCACACTATTAGAGGTCATTCAATTTAGTGTTGACTGGGGACCCAAGTATGAGAATGCTTACCAGAGCTTCTTGTTTCCATTTGGAAGACATTGCAATACTACTAGTTTTAGGTATGTATTGGATGCAACTTGTAAATGAGACCTAACGTCAAAGAGAGAAGGTAATGAAGGGTGATATGAAATACGACAATTACGATGTCAAACAAGAAACTGTAATGTTCCAACTGTTTGGGATAGTTGTTATCTGGTCAGAGTTGTTACCTAGTTGCTGTTATTGGAGACAACAACAACAACAACCAATAATGTAACACTCATTGTTGTTTGGAGGATATAGCATGCTAGCTATGTTTTCTGTCTATTTGGAGATTCAACCACATCTATCTTTTCATGCCATTGAGCTCTACTGAGGGCAATCTGTTAATGCTTTTTTCTCAATAAAGTCTTCTAGGCTAGCTTATTTAAGTGAAGAAATGGAAAAAGAAAAGGGTAGCGAACTGCTTGATTAGAATTGTTCAGGTAAAATTTTGTCTCCACAAGGTGACCTTGATATTTGTACAATCTTCCGAAATTCTTTTCATATTGTGACCTCTTCTAGGGACTGATCAAATTTTTTTCTAAGATATCTGTCAGGTTTATTCATTGGACTGGACACCTGAAAGGAATCGGATAGTTAGTGCTTCTCAGGATGGGAGACTAATTGTATGGAATGCTTTAACGAGTCAGAAAACACATGCTATAAAACTTCAGTGCCCCTGGGTCATGACCTGTGCATTTGCGCCGAATGGACAGTCTGTTGCATGTGGAGGACTTGACAGTGCCTGCTCTATTTTCAATCTCAATTCTCAAGTTGACAGAGATAGCAACATTCCAGTTTCAAGGATACTTACCGGGCACAAGGGCTATGTGTATTCTTGTCAGTATGTTCCAGATCAAGAAACTCGCTTGATTACCAGTTCAGGCGATCAAACATGTGTTCTGTGGGATGTCACAACTGGCCAAAGGATTTCTGTTTTCGGTGGTGAATTTCCTTCAGGACACACAGCTGATGTATTGAGGTGGTAGCTTTTTATATCATACAATTAAATTAAGTCATGTAGCATTTCATAAACTTAAAATTGAATGAAAGTGCCAAAGCTGAAATATTTAGCTGTAGTTTTTTCTTCTGGACATGATTTAGCAGCTGATTCTTTGGGGCAGTCAAGTCAGGTTATCTTTTCCCTTTTTGGCTGTTTGATTTGTATTACCTGGTGTCATTTGAAAAAAATAACTAAACAAGAAAAGTGTGTGCCATGATGTGTTACAATGTTTGGCCTACCAGTAAATACTGGTCTGACCATTTATTTGAAATTATGGTTTAAGATTTACTACTATAGATATTTCTATGTACAAAAGCTTTTGTCCACCATGCGAGCTTGTTTTTCCCACCTTTTGTTATAAATTCAGAGGAAGTGGTTGCCATGAAGGTCTTGTCATCCTTGAAATTACACATTTACATGTTTTAGAAAACTTGCATTTTTATGAAATGATGTCCAATGAAGCAATGTCTGTCCATGAGCTTTTCATATTCCCTATTCTTGCACACTCTGGTATGACACTATCCCTTTTAATGCAATATCTTTTTTTCTTTCTACAGTGTCTCAATTAACAGTTCAAACTCGAACATGTTTGTCTCTGGTTCATGTGATATGACTGCTCGATTATGGGATACTCGAATTGCTAGTCGGGCAGTTGGGACATACCATGGTCACCAGGGTGATGTCAACACTGTCAAGTTCTTCCCTGATGGACAGAGATTTGGGACTGGCTCTGATGACAGTACATGCAGGTTATATGACATGAGAACTGGGCACCAGCTTCAGGTGTACAGTCAACAGCATGAAGGTGATGACAATGATGTTCCAATTGTCACATCTATTGCCTTCTCTATATCAGGAAGACTTCTATTCGCTGGATACTCCAGTGGTGACTGTTATGTGTGGGATACACTAATGGCTGAGGTATGAATCATCTATGCCAATTGGAAAAACATAATCTTCTATACGATTGAGCACAGAAGCAACTCAAATGTAATTCCTGATTCCCAATATTTCCCTCCCAAAAGGGAGAAAATAGCAAAACAGAAGGAAAAGATGCACATGCAGCTGCACATGCATTGTTAAACATCAACAATATGTGTAAAAAATAACATCAACCATATGTGTGCCTGATTGATTTTTTAAATTAAGATGCTAACATGTGAAATTTGATTGTGGTATCTCCATTTTCATTTACTCTGTAGGTGGTTCTGAATTTGGGAACATCTCAGAATTCTCATGAGGCCCGCATAAGCTGCTTAGGTTTGTCTTCTGATGGTAGTGCTTTATGCACAGGAAGCTGGGACAAGAACTTAAAGGTGAATTTTCAAATGTTTCTTATAGTTTCTTAAAGGTGAACATATAAGTTTCTTATATATCTTGAAGACATGTTGAGGGTCCTTTTCAAATGCCTATTTGATAAATAGGCTGTTATCACTCCCTGATGTGATTTTTTAGGATTGGATTTTACTTCTGGTTTTCAAGATGCATGACATGTATAACTCTAGCTAACTTTTGCATCAGGAGTCTGATTAGTGCTCAAAGGTTGGCACTGTTAGGCTGTAGTCCACCATTTTTTTGATACTTTGGGTTTTATCCTGTTCAACCTATACAACCATAAGGAGAAACATTGTCTTTCCTCCTATACTAATTCTTCCTGTTCCTGTTATTTCCAGTAGTATGGAATCTCCATTTCCTTTTTTGCTTGACACTTGAACCCGAAAGGTTGACTTGAATTTTATAGTCAGTATGATGGTTGACATTTTAAACTTATGGGTTGGAGTTCCAAAAATGTTTGAGGTTCAGTTTTATATAAAATATGTTCAAGCAAGCATCAATGAGTTATAACTGTGGCTCAAGATGCTAATTTATCTTGCAAAGACACATTGAGTTCGAGGTTGCTTCACTTCCAGTATACTCAGACAGCTTATTGTTCTGGCAGATTTGGGCGTTTGGAGGGCATAGGAAGGTTATCTGAGTCTCGTCATTGGTATTGATGATGCTAGCCTTTGAGGATATCAATGTGAAGCTTAACTTGCACTACGTGCAAAGAACAAACGTTGCACGCACGTTGGAGTCAGTTTGTTGTATCCTCGACTCAAGTAGGAAATCTCCTCATATCTTTCCCCCTCATATTTTCTGCTTGTTGTGGTGCATTCTGTAATTCTGTTGTTATTACTCGGAAGGAATTGTGATTCAAACTTTGTTGTTCTTTCTGATGTCTTTGTGCTCTTTCTGGTGTTTATCATGGATAAGCACTAATCTAAATTTGTTTACATCTCTTGTGCTAAAGACTTTTCGGGATTTAGGATATGTACATTCTTTATTTCTTTTCCTCATTATTTTGACATGAAAAGTATGAGCACATTTCAACAGGTTTTTAATAATAGTGACAGAGGTCCAATTATAGAACCTAGCAGGTTTTCTTTGTCTAGCTCAACAGTGCAGTTTGATCTTCGTTTGTTGCATCGAATTATTTATGTAGCTATTTATCTAATGTTTGGTAACAGCAACAATGTTATGCAGGGTAATTACTTGGAACCATGCAATGAACTAGCTATTCATAAGAAGCTTCATGACTGACAGGTGCAACTATGTAAAGAGCTGTAAAAAAGGGTTTTTTCCCTTTATTTTAAGAGTATTAATTAAGGCTTAAGTCCTACATTTAGTTCTGGAGAACTAAAATGAAGAACTCTTCATCAGAAAAAAATAGGATTTTTTTGGGTGAAGAAAAAGAAAGAACATGAAGTCACCTGCTTAAATTTTCAAGATGCATCATCTTGAAAGGAGCTATTAGGAACAGTAGCACAAATTCTCAAAACCCATGTGTTGTCTCCTTTCTAACTTTTCCACCATGTTTGCCACACCAACACCTCCTGTAGCAACCCAAAGCAATATATTAGACATCCAAAATGATTGAGCCTTCAAAGCATCAGAATCAAGACTGTCATTACCTAAACTGATGGCACTAACAAAGATGGTCAAGGCTAGAACGAAGATGATTAAGGAAGCTCGGCCTAGGAGTATAATTAGTCTTCGGATCATGTGCTGGTCTGTGAAGGCCGCAACGATAGAGAGGAACACAAAGTATGCAGCTGCAGAAACATGAACTTTAGTTTCTGTCAGTAGACAAAATGATTCCACAAGTTTAGCAGTTGATATTACACTGCTTTTGTGTTGAAATGCTGAGTACATACCAAATGGGACTGGAAAACAATGAAGCAGATAATACTGGATGACAGATATTGATGATGAGAATGTCGTTACAAATGTTGATGTTGCACTGGCAACCTGTAAAATTAAAACTCTCAGAAGCAGTTCTGAAGACAACAATCATCAGACGTCAAGTTTTATTAAATTAGGTCATGATTGTTTTTTCTTTTGAGGGGTAGAGAGAGAGATGGTCATGAACTTGATCTACCTCAGTTGATAGACATCATAGTTTACTTTTAGTAGGTTAGCATGTGTAATAGTCATCATCCTATTTGGGCAAGACTTCTTTTTTGAAAAGAAAAGACTACTCGGTGGTAATTTGATTGTAGTCAAGGAGGTGGAAAGTGTATCATGTATCCCTGAGGAACTTTTGAGCAGTATTGCAGTGCTTGGCAAATTTTAATTCTGAACCTTACATAAAACTTTGACCGAAATGATCCTGATTTCTAGGGTATAAAGGCTTGAAAATTAGATCATTTTGTCAGGAAAAAATAACTTGAATGTATGCAGAAAGAAAAGAAAAACAAAAGAATTTTCCTTTAGAAACAATTCAATTCTTGAACTGTATTATGATTTATTCTGTAAGTCCTAGCTTAGTTTCGATGTTCAGAATAGCAAATTTAAGTCATAAATCATAATTAGTCGAAAGAATACTATGCAACTTTGATTTTGTCAAGAGAATAGAACCTGTGGAGGAACTCCCATTTCAAGAAACAATGGTTCAAGGATGAGCCCTCCTCCAAGCCCAAGAAGCTGATGAATCTTCCGTTTGGTTTCTAGGTTGCCCCTTGAGGCAATGGTTCTGTTTCCTTCACAGAGGCAGATAGTTTCATTGATTGTGATAGCAACAACAATTGGCACCTTCGTGACAATAGTATCCAAACAATTACCTACACTGAAGTATATCAAATAGCTAATTCTTTTACATACGGGAGAATTAGATAGAGCATCTTTGTGTCAAATTGCTAATTTGCGAGTGTAAAAAACTGTTTTTAGACAAGTATTACCAGGTAGGTATGGGTCAGCGATAAGGGTGGTAGGTGGTTTCAAAGTGTTCTCAATTTGTGATAAAAAAGGAGCAACAATGAAAATTTGAATAGGAAGCTTAGTTTCCCATAGATTGTAGCTGATGAATGGAGCATATGAAATCGCTTATTTTAAAAGTGGTTGATACTGGTACAATTACTTGAGATTAGTTTCTTTTCTTTTTATGTTGGGGCATCCTTTGTGTCCTTGGAATATTGATGGGTAATTCTATGCATGTTTTTGTTAGATATTATGATTTTGGTTCTATCACTGATATTTCTTTTGGACCAGGGACACAATGATGCAGTACACACACACACACACACACTTGAAAACATGAATTTGAAATTGATGCAATCAGAATTAGCATCATTGTCTAGTTCATTGTCTTCTTAATCAAACACAAACATTTCATTGATTAATGTAGGAGGCCATACCTGCATGATGTTTAGAACCCAATACTTTGTGGAGCACTGTGTGGTGTATGTCTGCACAAGAATCTCATATAGAAGTGACTCATTATGCATGGATAAAACAATATCCTAGCTTATAATGGTCTCTATTCTCTTTTTTCTCACTATTGGAATTTTGACAATTTGTATTCCCACCTTGACTATCTGGACTGCTACAAATGCTGCCCATACGGATAAAAGAACTGTTAATTCCTTCCAGTAGATGTTATCCTTTATAAGTACCTGCAGTATAATATTGACTGGTATTAAACAGTGTCATTCTACATGGAGAATTAAAAGGCTGTCTTTAGATGCTACCTCATCATCTGATAAAGTTGTACATTGTGGATTAGCAGGAGCCCCAGGGAGTGCCTTGTATTCCAGTTCTGCACCTGGTAACATTTTACAGGCAGAATATGAATTGAAACTCTTCTGAAAAGAAACACCAAAAAAAAAAGAAAAAGAAACATCTGATCTGGTTTTTACTACATTCTCTACAATTAGTTGGTTCAAAGTTCAAACAATGTGTTAAGAAGAGAGTATGGTATAAGTTTGTCTTTTCCTTGAGCAACTGCCATCTATGAGTTCATTATCACAGAAATATTCATATTAACTGCTTTACATACCATTTCTTTGTGAGGCCAAGAGATTTGTAGCTTCCTGAAACCCAAATAAATCTTCAAATCAAAATGCATGCTTGAGGGAATTTTACAGTTGACAGCAATAAGCAAAGAAGCATACACTTTTCATAATGGATTCCTGTTTCCATGTTTCTACTCCTTTGAACAGTGCTTTTGTTGATGTACCTAACACCAAGAGTTTAAACTTTTCAGTGTATTTATGTAAGGAACAAAGAAACATATCTACTTTGTAAACTTAGGGTTACTTGGTACTGACATTTATTTTCTTAAAGGGTAGCTTAGTTCTCACAGCAAGATATGAACACACTTGATAACTAGCTTTCTTCTATTGAGAGGGGAAATCGTTGTGTTCAGAAGAAATCAGGACCTCTTTATATGAACATGATCAGCAATTGTAGTCAAATGTGAAATTAAAGCATGTTGCATCAAAAACAAAAAAGAGACAGAGAGGAAGAACATATGGGATGGCCTAAAAGATTACCTAGGAAGAGGATGATGAGGAAGACAGTGAGCATCCAATCTGGAAAGATTATATTCAAAGCAACTCCAATGCTGATGCTCAACATAATCATGGGCTGAAACAACAGTGCTAGATCATAGTCAATGATTGCCAAGTCCATGGAAAGTAGGTTGAAATTATTGTTCATCTGCATGCTTGTTGACTTACACTTGGAAATGGCTGTTGATGTCTTGGGGTCAAATCCAATGATCAAGGTGAGCATGGGCACAAAGATCCCTCCTCCTCCAACACCACCAATGCTGCCAAGAGCTGCACCAACAAACCCAATGATGGATCCCAGCACCACCCACCGGCTGAGCTCCATGACCTGACTCCATCCACAAACCATTTCAGCTGAAGAAGAAGAATAGGTAAGTGAGAAGAGTGTTGTGATAGGTCACATAATGGCCAAACATGATTGTAAGAAGATCCTTCTCCTCCATCATTGAGTAAAGAATGGAAGAGGATGGTGAGGAGATCCTCGGAATCCTTCTCTCCAATCTCTTCGTCATTCATGCTTCTACTGCTGCTGGTAGCTGTGTCAAATGGCCTCTTTGCTAAGGCTTTCTTGTTCTGCAATGCCTGGCTGAAACACAGAAGCAGAACTGCTGCACACCACCACTGGGCTTCCTGTTTTCTTCGGCACTGAGCTATTACTTGGTCTCCCCTCTTTTTCTAGCTAAGTTCTTCCCACTGTTGTCATCTGTAGCTGTTCTAATA
The DNA here is from genome assembly GCA_004837865.1 of Musa balbisiana. Taxonomy (NCBI): domain Eukaryota; kingdom Viridiplantae; phylum Streptophyta; class Magnoliopsida; order Zingiberales; family Musaceae; genus Musa; species Musa balbisiana. Next base: position 37,613,248 of record CM017193.1, read on the forward strand.
GACAGAGATGATGGCTGAATGTGTCTTGATCGAGCTAATTACAAATTACTTCTTGTGATTATATCTTTTTAATATTTCGATCTCTAGACAACGGTCATGAACCAATATTTTATTGATGATTTAAAGCAAGTATGTTTTTTCTTTTCATTTAAAAGGAATATATATTTTCAACCTATTTCAACCTTATCATTAAGGAAAAAAATTTTTTTTTTAAAAATATATGGATCAGATGAAAAAAAATATTTTTTTGTTGTAGGACTTATAAAATAAATTAAATAGTAAAAAGGACAAGTTAATGTACAATGTTCACTAACATAGGACATGAGATATAATTATAAAATTTGGATCATATATTTAATTATTTTTATGAACATATTAATTTGTATATAATATTTTAAAAATTATAAATAGATGTGAGCAATGGTGATAATATTACATAAGCATATTAGTGATTTGGAAGATTAGGATTTGAATTTTGAAAATACCGTGGCAAACTTTCCCGCGGTTTTATGCTTTAAAAGCCCAACTGCCCCCAGTCCCCATTCCCCATCTCGATTCTTCACTCTCCTCGCCCTCAAAGCCGCCCTTCCTTCGCTCCTCTCCGCCGCCGTCAATGGCGGTAGCCAGGCATCCCGGACCCGTCGCCAAAGGTCCAAAGATCTTTCAGAAAGGTGGCCTACGCGAGGAGATCCGGCATTCTCTTCTCCGCGTCTGAAAGCTCTCCCGAAACGACGTCTTGCTTTCCAGTGCCGCCCCTGTCTCTGCCGGCTACGATATCTATAGGTGTTGCGAATTCCTCAACTTCTTGTCCGTCGTCGTCTCATACCAGGCGTCGCCATTCCTAATGGTACTTACGCCCGCATTGGTATAACTACTCCTCTAGCTGTTCGGTGAAATGCTGATATGGAGGTGTCTCTCCAGACTTTGGGGTCGGCGTGATCGATGGGGTATTGAGAGGTTTATGACTCTGGAAGTCGTTGAGTTTCTTGATTTGGAAGTGTGATGTGCTCTTGAAGTTTTCCTCCAACGTAATGGCCGTTGATGAAAAATCCATTGGTTAGCTAATACTTTTGTTCTTTGATGCTACAGAAAGTTCGCCTGTGCATATCAGTAAGCAGCATCATGAGGACAAACAAAGGTCACGAGGCATGCACCGAGGTTGGTTTCGTCACTCAAAACTCTGCTCATCTAGGTTGCAAAGGTTGACTATCGTATTGTGACCTTTTTCCCATCAACTTCTTACTATCTGGCAGTTTGAACCCAATACATGACAGTAAATTTCATGATGAACAAACAGGAAGCTAAACTACTTGATTGTGAAAAATAGAAACACCTACATCTCACTTCTATGATCTTTAGAATTTTTGTGGTTCAAGTATGATGTTTAGGTTGCTGATTAGTCGATGCCTTTTTTCCTCCTCAAGTTTCAGCTCAATTAATCGTTCACTGGTGGCAGTGAACGATTCATCTCAAGCTGAAATCTGCCTGTTGTTTGTCAATAACACGTTTTTAGAAGAACAATCATATGTAGGAAACTGATGATATAGCATGTTGTCTTTCTTTGGTGCTTCCTCGTGCTCATCTCTTGCAACCCAAAACAATTGAGATGTCCAAAGCATTGGTACATATGAGTGTTTGGACTTGTACTGTGGAAGGACTAAGGATATAGTTTTGTCTGCTTGATTATATATGCCTGCAGAATATACTTCAAATGTGTTTCAGGTTAAGCATTCTTGGATGCTTGGAGAATCCAAAGCAATTGGCAGTGCCTCTTGCAGGTACCTTTTCTGCTTGCTATGTGTTGCACTGTTGATCTGTCACATGAGATTGAAAATAACACGTCTCTTAGCTTCCACATTCCCTTCTAATGATTTAATATAAAGTTTTATGCCCTTAGTTTCTTTAAGTTTCTGAAGGAACTATAGCCAAAACATGCGATTAGCTCCTTTGATAGTGATATCACTAAACTCAGTCAATTATACCCGATCTCATTCTGAATCTGATTGGGTTATGTATGATACAATAGATCTACTTTTAAGTTTAGTTTGTTGCTAAGAGATGATTTGGGCCCAATTTTGATTGTTTATACTTTGTAAAATTAATATTGAGTGTATGCTACATCTGCATTTCTGTAGGTTTATCATGAAATCGTAGACTTTACGTCCATAATTTTAGCCTTAATGAAATTAAATAATATCAATTTCGATTTATCATAATTTCTTTTCTTTGGATTACATTTGTTTACATAGAACAAGTTTTTAGGCATTCTTGCATCAGCATTAGTAGATTTATTGCAAATTGGAATGGAATTAAGTCATTTGATTCTTCTCTTTAATATTTGCAAGTTAAAGTACATTAATTTTTGTGTTTTCTTTATATTTCTTGAAGTCATTTGAGACACTAACTGTAGAATATGAGAAAACACTTTAATGGTAAAAGGAGGATTTTTACTAATTCATTTTAATATTCTTGTTTAGTCGATTATAAATAATTAGGACATACTGTCTTGTTATTGTTATTGTTGTTATAGTATTCTAACTTAAAGATTCGCTAAATAATAACATAAAAAGGAAAAAAAAAAAAGTTAAACGATTAAAAAAGTTTGAGCTGCTTTGCAAAGTTGAACAAAGCTACATGCTTGAGCTGAAGCTGAAGACTCTGTCCATCATCATAAGGATTCCTTCACAATAGCATGTGGGAATCTATGAATCAAATGTCGTTAGCACCTCTAGATTAAGTTTTGACATAATCATCATTCATGCAATTTGTTGGCAGAAAGAGTTGCATTAACTTGATATCACATTGTTGTTGGGAATTTGTGCACTGAGTTGCTCAAGAGGGAGAGGGCATTGCAACTTGATATGGGTGCGACATATGTTATTTTATACAAAGCCAACTACAAAATGAATTGCCTCTTACTCCTTGTATGAAGGCTTTTCTTATCCTTCATTAATCTTTACATCCAAAGAAAGAAATATAGAAGAAATTATAGAATCTCGAATACAGGATAACTGTTTTAATAGTGTTTCTTTTTTTAGCCCAACTAATTTGTGACCCACAATCGCAACACAACATGAGTACTCCTACATGATAGGGGAAAGGGAGGGTTATCTTTCTTTTGTTTACCTTCTTTTGCTGCTGCACTTCCCCATGGATGTCACGTTGCAATCTTCAATGACAACGCTTCCCACTTGAGCTTGCATTAGTGCTGGAGATTATGGTTGCACCCATCTGTCCAACCCTCATGAATGGTCTCTTTGTTGTTGCCATCTGTATCCTCACCGATGCATTAAACAATACCTCACTTCAGTCCTTCATAGCGCCACAGAATCCATGCACGAAAGGAAGACAAGGCAGGCTCATTAGAAGTCCCCACACTGAGGGATTGGGTTAGACCACCAACTTAGTGGCTGTGTGTTCTCCTTTAGGATTGGGCATTGAAGTCCACTTGCAAATAAGATGCAATAGAAGAGCTGTTGCTCTAAGATGTCATTCTTATGCTCCCACTTCTGCGGGATTTTGGGAAGGTAGGTTTTGCCTTGAGACCTCCTAGACTAAACCTATGTAAATGACAAAAGGATTGCCTTCACTCCACCACAAGGGATGGTCAAATGAAGTGTCACATGAATGCTTGGTTCACTCACAAGGAAGAATCAAAATCAAATCTTTAAAGAACTCTACATGTCTACTGATTTAAAGGGGAAGACTTCTTTCTCGTCAACCATATGTCTTTGTTGCAACTGCCTTGGTCATCATGGTCTCACAGGACAGCATTTAAGCGCAATAAATAATGTCTATCTCCCAATATCACGCATCTTTACATCCCTTTCAGTTGCTGTCAGTGCTACACTCCTACCAGCATGATAAAAGCATAGGCATGGGATGATAAAATCATAGGAAGTCTCGTGTAAGAAGAAGGTATAACGAGCTGGTATGAGGGATGCTTGGCACATACTTCCAATGGGATATATTCTACCAGGACTCTTGAGATTAGTTAAGATCACGGCATATGTGCTTGCTCACTCAATTGCACCTTAGTTATTTGTTGATGAGGGATATTAGTCAGTCCCTCTTTTAAATTCTTAATATTCAACGATCCTTTGGACAAACAAAAACAGAGGTTTGTAGAGCATAATTGACATGTAAGAAATGGTGTGATGATGTGGATTATTTAATATACTGATTAGGGAGGACTAGATGACACTGACATGTGATTGATTCTATGGGCTTAGGAGTAAAGAGATTTTGACAAGTTTTTTTCCTTTTGATCTTGTCTCATCAATGGAGGGAGACATGAGGCAAGCTTTATTGGCAATTGTCCCTAGGAAACAATAGTTTAAGTTTGTGCTCTGGACAAGTTCTACTAGAGCACTCAGACTGAGCTTTCATGTTCACTGCACCACCCACCCAAGTGCACTTCACAAAGAAACCCTATTCCACCAAGAAATCATTCTTTTATTCACTCTACACCAGTGGTATGTGTCAAAAAATCGCAAGGCCACACGAGAATCATGACGCACTGCTACCTTTTGTGTTTATGATATTTGAATATAAAAGATCACATAGTCTTTTTTTTGTTTTGTTTTTTTTTTCTTCTTCTTCTCATGGATTGTTCCCATTCAAATGACAACACTGGTAGCATGTCTCATCAAACCATTTCTAGCTTGGCTTGGGCCTTGTGTATTTTTTTGGTTCTTGCATCATTTGATGTGGACATGGATGCTACCTTGCCAAAACCCAATGTAGACCCTACGCACCATCATTATCTAACTTAATCATCTTTACCTTGTGCTGCATATCCCCCTCAACCAATTCTCACTTGCTTAGCTACCCTTCCAATCTGCCTAACATTCTAGTGCTAAAAAGATAAAATTAATTAATACTAGTATAAGTCGAAAACTTTTCTGCATGACAGTTACATCACTATTCATTATTATGATATCTTGGCATTTAATTTTGGATACTGACATATGAGTCACACAGGCCTATGACAGATAGGATGAATGTATGCTTACTGTTCTGATGGAATAATTAAAAAAAGAAGCTTATCTCTTTCCACAAGCAATTACAAAAGCATGGCTTTCACAGCCTTATTTGGGCCATCAGAGTGACTGATATGGTAGCATAAAGATTCATGCCAATTCAGAGATGACACATTTCTCATTGTGTACAACATCATCCATTAAGTAATTGGAGACCACTTCCCTGGCATCTTTCCATAAGCGAGGCAGAGTCACTACCTTGCATGGGCCACACAGAAATTTCAGCATTCATGTTCCTTGTGGTGTAACAAGTAGCCCCACTCCATTCTCATCATCATGATTCCTCCCCATTTCCATTTAGGCTTAACCACTAATCTTTCTCAACAACCACCATTAGCATCAAATCTGTAGTTGCAATTATTGGGATTATACTACTCAAGGAGGAATTTAAACACCAAACTTATCCATCTTAAAAGAATGCCATTCCTGAATAGTTATGAGATTGATGCGGTGGATGGTTACAGTCGCTTGACCAATTAGACGTGAACATGAAGCTATATAGCGTCCGCCATGTTATTACTTATTTGTGCAAGTGTGCCATCAAGGAGCAACTTGATCGGACGGTCCAGGACAACCGGACCGCAGGATGCCAATGGGACCGCGGCGCTGGCATCCTCGGCCAGGGAACAGTGCCCGACAGAAGGGGACCGCCACCGCGTGGCAGAACCACGAGATGACACGACGGACCTTTTCACATGTGTCCAAAAGGCGTTTACCTCGGTTCACGTGGGACCCGAACGATAAGAAAGGGTTGCGTCCATTTGTCCTGTTCGATGGCGTCTGGTCAACTTAATTTTGCCGACACAGACTTAATGGTGACTGAAACCTTGTCAACAAGTATTGCGAAATGAGTTGCTCGATCTTTTATTGTGAATCGACTCAGTAGTATTTACTTGTCTTCTGTTATGTAAAATGAAGATATTGTTTCGTGGGCCAGACAGATGCACAGGAAACAACAGACAAGATTATTGATTTCTGTGCATCCGATCTGACACGGTCCAAGGCGTGGATTAAATGTGGCATGGCCGTGTAGGCGACCAGGGGCCGATTCACGTTTCCTACCTCGGAGAGATGGGGCACGTGTGACGTGCCCGCGGACACCACACCCGGCACGTGGATCTGTTGCTTCCTGTTACGTCCCTCGGCCTGGAAACCCGTGCCTCCGAAGGAAGACGATAGCGTAGGTGGGTGAAACGGGTCACATGCGACGTGAGCGGCACCGAAGCAACCAATAATTCTCATAGCACTTGATCGAAGAACATCATCCAAAACAAGTATTATAAGAGATAATCAAATCATTATTTAGGGGAAAAAAGATCTAATTATTATCATGAAGACGATAAATTTGAATGTGATTTTTCCTTTTAACGAAAGCTGTAGAGTTCAAGACATGTTCACATGGACACTACCATTGGAGTTGCAGTTACAGATCGGGCAGACGACGACGGCCGGGCCGCAGGCCGCGCACACGCAGAGGTGCCGACACGGCAACAGCAGCACCGAAGGCTCCTGCGCTTGGCAACACCTGCACACCCTTCTCAGCCCCAATCTCTTCGCCTCCGCCGCCGCTGGATCCCTGTTCTCGCCGCCCGCATTGTCGCCGAAGCAGCAGGACTCGGCGTCATCGGCGGCGATCGCCGCCGCCTCCTCCTCGGCTTTGACCTGCGCCTCCGCAAGGGCCTGTTCGAGGTTGGTCCGCAAGACTTGGGCGGCCGCCTCGTTGCTCCGCGCCAAGTCCCGCCACATCTGATTCTCGACACACAGGGTCTTGATGCGCTCCTCCAGTGCCCAGTTCAGCTTGCTCACTCTCGCGATCTCTTCTTCTTTGGATTCGAGCCGCTTCGATAGGCCTTCTTCTACGGCGGCGAGGATTCCCCTCAGGAACCGCTTGAGCCCCTCCATTAGCTCCACCCTCACCTTCTCAGCCTGCCATGTATCCCACTGTTAATCGATGCACAGGAAATTATGCAGCGCTCGATGCACAAAAGGATCGGAGCAGGAGAATCACGTGGTGGAGGATGAGGCGATCGACGTCGAGCATCTGCTGGTGGATGTGGGAGGACAAATCTTGGCCGAGGAAGGAAAGCTGTCGATCCCAGTCTCGCGGCCGCTTCCTCGAAGCCATGGCGGCGTGGAAGTTGTTGAAGGTGAGACCGCTGTCAGACGTGGTGGCGGCGGTCAACGGAGCAGATGGGCTGCTGCAGAAGGGGATATAAGAGCTGGCGGTGGCGCCGGAGGCCGGTGCAACGAATCCCAATTGCGTGTGGTAGAAGCCCGATTGGTCCTCCACACCATTAATGATTTCCCTGCAGGAAACAGTAGCCAAGTGAGTTTCACACACATGCATGCAGATATGTACCGGGAAGTCAAGAGATGGTTTGTGACAGGAGGAAGAAGAAAGAGTGGTGAGAAGTTGGCCAGTACCTGTTCCTTAGGAGTTGGGAAGGGAAGAGGTGAAGATGGTGAGCTTCAACTGCCATGAGAGATGTGTATGCTTGGGACTTGTCTGAGATAGATAGGGAGGAGGAGAAGCGGAAGAGGGATGAGATGGTGCATGCAAGAGAAATGGGTGCGGGTGGGTTGGGGTTTATTTAGGGTTTGGTCCAGAGAGAGAATTTTGGGAACCAATGAATAAGAAAAAGGCAGGGAAAAAAGAAGAGGAGTTGGTATACCCCTTTCATTTTGGTACACCTTTATGTATGACTGATGATTCCAAGCTTCTTTAACTTTGAGAATGGTGAGATCTCCTTCTTCCACTCGATTGATGTGCTCACTTGGAGATTACAGAAAATAATATATGATTTGGAGAGAGAGAGAGAGAGAGAGAGAGAGAGAGAGAAAGAATGGGACCTACCACTCTCATCGTCTTCTTCCTCTACCCGGCTTAACATGTGGATGAAGCCCGAGTTATGACAAACTTGAAGACAAAGGGAGACAGGTTATGTATGACAAAGCATTGACAAGATCTACCAACACAAGTTTCACCATCTGATGCGGTGAGTTACTGTTAATATTCTTCATGCATGGAAGGAACCACAGGTAAGTCTTCCCTCAAAAGGATCAACATCTTGCTACTGCATGCCACATTACTTGGGTCTTTCTTGGAATCAGATGCTGCACTGCTCATTGGTCTTTGCAAAAAGCTATCTACGCAGTACAGCTCCTAATTACATGACCAGCTTCAGAAGTCCCAGTTGTGTGTGGTCCTTGGGCAAGGAACAGAGGACAACCTGAGCAGATTTATCCGAGACTTCAACGCTAAGCAATTCACCCACACCCACTTATTCTTCTTCTTCTTCTTCTTCTTCTTCTTCTTCTTGGTTACCATACAATGAGATCCAAGGATGACAGAGGTGTCCCCATATCATCACCACCCTCGCTGCCCTCATGATTCAAAGCAATTAAAGGCATTAAGCATTTCGAGCCTGGCCGTACCATCACGCGAGCCATCGCCACTGTGGTTCAACAGTGCCCCCCCCCCCCCCCCACTTTATCCTAGAATCGCTTTGCATTCTTCCAAGCCACCACATGGAAAAGGGAAGGGTGAGGGGAGTGGGGCAGATAAAAGTGCAGAGAGATAGGTTGATAGATATGCATGCATGGTTGTGATTCCATGGCTGCATTATTGCGTCCATCAACCCAATTAAGATGAGATTTCACGTCGCCCTTTGGATGAAACTGTGACCACCTAGAGACCCTCGAGAAAAGGAGGAGGAGAAGAAGAGGACATGTGTGCTTGTGCTCCTCCTCCCTCCTCCCTCCTCCCTCCTCCTCCTTACAGGAGTAATTGGAAGCACCTTGACTTGTGGGCACACCCTTCTTCTTCTTCTTCTCCTTTTCCCCTTTCCCTATCCATCTAACCCAAAGCTGAGTCTGCCCTAAACATACGTGCCCCTCTGGCCTACCATCATCCCCCGAAGCCTTTTTCTGGTCTCCTTTGTTCTGCTCCACAGTTGGTGAGGAGAATCCCAGTCACCTTTCTTCCCTCCATTGTTTGCTTATCCTTTCTCCCTCCTTTTCTCATGTGTGCTTGCCCTTCTCTTCACGTTGGCAGGTATGATATGGCCAAAGCAAAAGGTGGGGGGCACCATGTTCTGACCAAAGGCGCAGGAAAAGATGGAGTCAGGTTCCCAACATGCACAAACCCAAAGCAAGCAAGCTTCATCTTCCGTGCATGCCACCACCTGCACCATGCTGCCGGGCGAGGTTTGGTCTCCCACCTTCATCATTATTTCGTGTGCACGAAACATGCTTTGCTTGCGCGCTTGTGTTCATGACATGGCCCTCCTTCCGACCATCTTTGCTTGGAATCCATGCCCTCTTCCCTCTGACCCTTCGGCAACTAGTGTGAAGTCTCACCCACGCTATCAAAGACCTGCAGACCTATCCAAACCTAACGATTACATCAAATCCAGCAAAGAAATAAGAAACCAGTCCTTTCCTGTTGCATTCATGATCATAGTCATCCAATTCACTAAATGGTTGTGGCGGGGGAGAGACAGATAGATCGAGAGAGAGGGAGAGAGAGACGCACAGGACTGGATCGGGAACGTGGAGGGCTCCCCGTAGCTGCATGGTACGGAGGGCAAACCACAGGCCCACATGTTCCCGAATCTCCATCATGAGCTGCCATTCACAGTGATCTGCTGCAGACCTGAAGGTAGACATGTGTGCACAGCTTAGATCTCTGGTCTAATCTCCTACACTACTAAGACAAAATAGTCAGGCAGGCAGTGTCATCACTCACCACTTAGGTATAGGTATTTGTTAATGGCCAGAAACGCCACTGGCGGTGCCAGTGACAACTGATGTTGATTCACCAACAACATAGTTTGAGGCTACTGCACTCGAGACAAGTTTAGGGTTGGCAGATCTATAAACATATTAGTTCTTATATTTCTTCCTGAATCTGATGCTTATCATTAGTTGTTTTGCTAGATAGATAGAAGCAAACAAGCAGACTATCTATCTTACAGCTAATCCCCATTTAGCATGTAAGCCAACTCCAGCAATGATGCACATATAAACATGAAACATCATTCAAAGAGATTACTCTTCTTATAGAAGTCAATCTGATGTGACCCATTCCAAGTTCAAAGGTAACCCATCCGAATGAACACTTCAAACAATGGTTTGGGTAGCATTTTGACAGAGAGAAAAGGATGGGGAAGCATCCAGCCATTCACCATGGATTACTGATGGTTGCACAAGAGTAATCTCAGCCAATCACTTGACAGAATCTTCTTGCAATCTTACACCCCACATCTGTATATATTGCCCACTTCCATAGGTCATAACTTATATCAGAAAGATGCAGCAGCAATGACCCACCTCTCCATGATATGGCATTATGAATGTTGAAGACCATCCATCATGTGAGATGGTCCATGATTTGCCTTTTCTTCTGTACTTCAACAGGACATCATTGATCCTTCTGACTCCTGAAGAGAGCCAGTGGCCATAATTCCATTTCACCACATCCATCCTGTGTTGATGTGATAGGATATTGAGCACTCTGTGACAGTGGATCCTCCAGCAGAACTCCAAGTTGAATGTCTAAATGTTGTCAAAGCTCTTAAATGCCTAAACCTCAACCATAATATTTCTCCAATACTACAACTTTGCTGAAGTGGATTTAAAGCACCTTGTGCTGCTTCACATCATGCAAATCCATCAAAAAAATACTGTGATCATTCAGCACCACTGATGAGCATTCATCATACCTGCCTCACATGTCAGTTTCTGACACTATGATCATTCAGCTTGTTTGTATGAACCTGATTGAGGTGATAACTTGTTCTTCACCACAAGGTCAGTGAACAATCAACTGCAATCAAACAAATGAGCCACCAAGTGCACTTTTCAGGTGGCTACTGCAATATCCAAAGAGGCAAAACAGAGCACTTTGTTGTGAATTATGCCAGAGAAATGAGAAAACAGATACATAGAGGCTTCAATCACTGAACAGTTATGATGATGACCTTTCATTTCTGTGGTGGAAGAGACTGTCAAGCAGTGATCTTTTAACACTGAATACAATGGCAGTGTTGACACATTGATGCAAGGAATGCCTCTCATACTTGAAGCTTCAGTAAGGACAACTGGTAATGTTGTCATTCAGAATTAAGACAACAGTTTCTCCATTCACAAGTCCAGATAATTTTTCAGCAGCTCAAAGCATTCAAGATAAGTCCCTTTTTTTCCTTCAGATTTATTGAACCTTCAATTGACAAAATCACCGAAAACAGCCACACAAATTGCTGTGTTTGAATTCAACAGTACACCAGAAAATGGACAAACCATGTCTTCTCCTTCCTACAGGTATTTTCTTTCTCCTGGATGCAGATTTGTCCCTTGAGCTCATAAACACCATGAATTGAAGGGCAGGTGAATGGAGTCTCCTTGACTGTCAACAGAAATGTGAGCAGATATGGACCATTAGACAGAATATTTTGTTATATTTAAGTTTTCTTGGCATTGTCTTCTTGCAGATAATCTATCCATTTGGGTTGAGCTTTGGGCCTACTACTCCATGGGGTGAGTTTGTTTATATTTTTGTCTTCTTTTAGGTAAATCCTCCTACCCTAAATTTAATCAACTAGCATATACTAATTTCTTTAATTATGTTGATTGAATATGAATTTTCAAGCTCAGAATTAATTTTTATAATAATATTTAAAAATTTATTGAATTAGTACTCTTTCCAAACAGGAAACACTTTATGGGAGAGAGAAAAAAAAAAAGAGAAAAGAGGGATTTTTTTTTTTGGGAGAATTTGTCCAATTATTTTGATTGAAAATGCTTACCTAATTTCTACAATAACAATAGCAAGACATGACCTATACAGAAGATTGTGGCTCCACCCCAAGATTCACTTGGTGTTTGCATCCAAGAACAGCTACAATGATGTGTGCCAGGCATTGGATCAACCTCAGATGCTGTGATGAGAAGATTTGTGGGCTTGAGATGGCTTCTTCCAAAGAAGATAGCTACAGTACTTGGAACAAGTCATTCTATCATCACTGTATTTCTAGATTATTAACACAAAGTCATCTTTCTTGCCCTTCCTCACATTTATTGTCTGCATCACATTTTAGAAATAAGATTGTGGCTGTTCAGTGAACAAGGAAGCTGAGCCTCAGCCCTTTGTCAGCTTGCAATGATCAATGCTGTTGTTATCAGCCTCAACTGAAACCTCAAGTTAGCAATGTAATCTTTGTCAAAGCATACATCATGTGTTCTTCATGCAAGTTGTGTTATATTCCTTTGATGATATAATAATTGCTGCAAGCTTGCACAGCAACAAAAACAGAAAAAGACATCTCTGGTGGTAATTATGGTCACTTCAATATCTGGTGGAAGGCCTGAATCAGGTGCAGAAGAATCATTATCTCTGGTCAGCAGATAAGGATAGCTAATTTGTCTTGGTTTTCCACAAGCAGAAATAAAAGCAAATCTTGTTAGCCAATAACATTCGTCCACCATCCTTTTGTTCATCTCTGGATTGTGGCCCTGCAGTTTATATTCCTTTTTCTTTTTCTGTCCTGTTTCTTCCATCTTTCCTTTGGATTGTTTTGCTGTCATATTTATCTGATTCCTTTCTTTCTGGGGTGCTCAGCTACAGGAATTGAGCATCCATCACATTGCTCAGACAGAGTGTGCCATATCATGTCCTGTTTTTGTGGATGAACACTGGACATCAGACAGCTCTGCTGCTGTGTTTGGGTAGACACAATGTCGTGACAAGTGCTTCCCTGAGCCAAGAAGAGGGAGATGTGACCTGGGATTCTTTGGCAGGGAGAAATCATGGATGACAGAGAGGGAGACATTGCAAGGGCAGACAGGTGCATGGATAATTATTCCAAAGACACACAACATGCTATGTGAAAGAAACCTGAAGATGGCACACAAAGTGCATGGTATGGTGGATGATGCAATCAAAGGTAGGATAAGTTCCAAGCCCTGCTTTTTGATGTAGAGAAGCTTCAAAGAAACTTCCTCCAGGACACAATTATGCTTGACTGGGAAGGGTTATGTGATTGCCCTCTCCTTTTGCTCATCCAACATATGCAAATCATTCTCATGTGATGTTCACAAAAGCTACATTGTTCATATTATATACCCTTTGGAAAGCCACAAAAGTTACCATTGTATAACCTCATTCACATTAAATTTTACTTTTCAACATAATCATTCCGCTTGCTTCATATCTAATCCAAGATATGTTTATCGTAAATCTTTCTTCGATAATGTGACCGATAAATTATTTTATTTTATCCCTCTTTTTCGCTAAGGTGCATCGATATCGATGATCGATGCGATAAATTCTTCTTTTCTTCATCACATAAAATCTTACATAAGGTGTATGGGTACCCTAAAACACTGAGAATTATTAACCTATAACTCTCTCGATCATATGGGATATTTATACCAAGGAAGAAAAATAAGCTCAGGGAGAATCCAACGTCATGTTGGTGAAAGGAGACAGATAAAGGAGTTGATTGCCTAAGATTCTGTATGAAAGTAGGACTAGAAGACACACTCTCTCTCTCTCTCTTGTTGGACTCATCGCCAATCCCCTCCAAATGGCCTTCTTGTGCTCATTCTGTTTCCATTTCACATTAATCATTGTCATTCTTTTCTTGTCCCAGACGCTTTCCTCTCTTCCTTTAATTATTGGAGGACTTTCTCTGCCTCCGGTGAAGCCATGGCCACCTCCCATTCCTAAGAAACGAAGATTGCACACACGTGTTGTCGGCTACCTTTTTAGCCTCGAGAAAAGTAGTCTGTCTCTCGTTTGGTCTTCTTCGGATGATGAGCTCCTGCCGAGCTGCGTGTCATGTTTCTACATCAGCAGGTCGATGGATGCCATTTGGTTGAGAAGATGGAATGACCGGAGAAAAGCGAGGAGCTTAAACTATTAGTGTACGTACTTGCAAGCAGACCAAACGCAGGGATGCATGAAGGAAAGAACAGAACAGAACAGAACAGAAACCAGAGAGAAAAGGAATCCAATGCAGATGGAATCGTCTACCTCGGGATGGTTAGAACAGACAAACTCATTAACTTACGGGCGCCCAACCACTCCCATGGATTCATGCCGTCGGTGTACTCCTCAAGATAGATTCAGCAAGCATATAGTAAAGGATGCGCCGCTCATGCATTTATGAGACATCACGATTTTGATGCTGAAAAGATTGTCCAAGTCAAACTATGTGAACTCGCTGCTTCAATCTCTCAACATCTATATGTATATATCTGATTGTGGAGCACTGTATATACGTATAATTGTAGAGCTCAGATGTGGATGTTCTTCTTCTTCCTCTCTTTCCTGCTCTGTCACTCTCTTCAAAGGAATGAATGGTTTTCTTTCAGAACAACCGATGAAAAGCTATAGGATTCGGTCCCATATGATCCGAATGTTTCAAGATAAAGGTAGATGAACTTGGGGCAATCTTCATCATCAATATCTGTGTACATGAACTAATCACAACACTGTAATCTGCGTAAAAGCTAACATGAGAAATCTAGCGAGTCATGGCCTGTTTTGGTTTCTTCGTAGTTCATACACAATTCGAGGAAGGAGGGAAGGGTTATGCCTGTGGGTGAAGACAATATCTCGGCTCAGAGTGATGCCGAGTGGGCGAAGGGGTTGAACAAGCGAGGCTTGGGTGCCACCACAAGAGATCCACTCTCGTCGCTGTCCCTGGCCGCGGCCACGGTGCTGCAGGACGGACACATCGTGAAGCCGGCGACCGCCGTCGCTGGGAGCTGCATGTATCGTGGCCTCAGAAGCTTGAACGACTTCAGCTCCTGCAGCTCCTTCTGTAGCCTCCTGTTCTCGTCTCTCAGCGTCTCGCAGCACTTCCTGAGGCGCTCGTACTCGACCTCGGTTTTCTTCAGCTTAGTCCTGCAGCAAAGATGCGGTCATGTTGGCGCGTATAGGGTTTGCATGATGCTGCATGTCGACGGTGAGGCACTGACCTCGCTCTCCTGTTCTGGAACCATACTTCTACTTGCCGAGGACGAAGGTTCAGTTTCCCGGCCAGAGCTTGCTTTTGCTTCTGATCATCGCAAAGAAATCACACAGAAACTGGATCAGAATCACGATCGAAGAATCTATTTTGATCCATGGATCAGATTTCTTGGGGTAACACAAACCGGATCGAGACTGCTATGCTCTCTGAACCTGTCTTCCAAGAGGGCAGACTGCTCCTTGGTGAGCCTGAGCTTCTTCCTGGCTGCACCGCCGTCTTCCTCCTCATCACTGACCCTCGCATCTCTCTCCCTCTTAATCCTAGAGACATGACCACCGGAGAAGGAAGACACCATGCTATGAGGAGACGATGGCCGGCCGACGACCCTACTCGCGGAGCAAGCCTTGTCTTCCTCGGCCTGAGCTTTCGCTGATCCCCACCCATCACCAGGGAGGCCAAGAGTGAGATAGGGCTCGACGGACGTGGCAGTCGAAGAAGATCTCTCCAGCTTGAATCCGGCGCTTGGCCGGGGATGATGATCACCGACCACCGAAAGATCACCTCTTCCATCATAATTCAAGCGAAGAGAAAGGCCAGCGACTCGCACATCGTCTCCATCGCTCGTGTCCATAAGGGTTTCCTTCCGCGAGCCAGCAGGATGGGAGCACAGGAACGAATGCATGATGTATGCGACGATGGATGTGGGGTGGTGGGGGGGGGGGGGGTGTTATGGAGAGAAGTCTGCAGGGGAGATGACACACAGGCTGACATAGGTTGGCGAATGGGGAGAGTAGGAATCACGAATGCCGTTCATGCATTCAAGTTTTGCACCCACCTCTCTCTCTCTCTCTCTCTCTCTCTCTCTCTCTCTCTCTCTCTCTCTCTCATGTATTCAGCCACTGTCTCTTTCTTCTCTATTGGCTCTGCTCACTTTCGACTTTATGCATTGCCACCAATCAACTCATCACGTCAAAACCCTTACCTCATGAAAGATATGCCTTTCATGCCTACCATTCAAGAACAAATCACCAGCAGCTACGGAAGTGGGTTGGAGATTTAATGGACGTGTCACCCACAAAAATATCTTAATTCTCCACCTATCTTGTGCTCTTATTTTGAGTGGTGGTTGTTAGTAATTCAACCATCACACAGCTTGATCGAGTCTTCTCTTTCATCCAATAATTTCATGTTCCCAAGAAAGTAGAGGAGGAAGTCAAGTAGCTGTTTTGTTTGTGAATTAAGCATCTCTCCATCTATCTCAAAAAGATAGATATTTCATACTGTACACACTATGATAAATCTGACTTAGGGCCATATGCAAAGGGACTAAAATATCGTAATAATTATTTTCTTTCATACTTATTTATTTTTTGATAAAATAATTTCATTGTCCACATACGTAACGTACGTACTTACGAGACATACGGATCGCGAACAATTCGATCAAAACAAATATGATATGATATATTAATTTATTATCAAAAATATCGTAATAATATTTTTTTTTTCATACTTATTTATTTTTTGATAAAATAATTTCATTATCCACGTACGTAACGTACGAGACATACGGATCGCGAACAATTCGATCAAAACAAATACAATATGATATATTAATTTATTATAAAGAAATCTTACTAGTACTCTTCGTACATTAGCGGCTAATTTATCATTAGAGGGTAGGTGGCTGTTTAATGGAGACTGTAAAGATTAATTTGTGTGTTAGTGTGATAAGATTGTCAGTCTATGTTTTAGGTAAGTGGTGATTGATGCAGGTTGACTTTGACACACTCCATCAACCAATAAGTAGAGGCATGATCAGAGAATGAACTTGTTAACCAACGAGGAAAAGCAAGTGTCTCCAGGATCGAACGAGTCAAACAACTCGATATTAAAGCCCAGTGGAGGCTCCATTAACATCATCATCATCATCATCTTCCTTGGGAAGGGAGATTAATGGTGCCCGCCACTGATACGCTGTACTGCGTCTTTGATTCGTCAGCTTGAAGCTGTCGTCCTTCTTTCTGGTCTCTTTGTTTCTCATTTCAACTCTCCTTTTGTTATTTTTATTTAAAGACAATTTTTATATTAAATATATTACTATTTATATAAAAAAAATATTTTAATATTTAAAAATAAAAAATCAAATATATGATGTATATTTTTTTGATGTTATTAAGAAAACGTGATTTATAAGTACATCATGATGAGAACTATACTCACATTCTTCTCCCTTTTTTATTCTTCACAAAATCATTACGAATAAAAACAAATCTATAATTTTTCAATAACTAATGTTACGTATCCAACTAAGCTTATACGAGTTATTATATATTTATAGACGAGAGTAAAAAAATGTGTGATAAATAATTAAGAAAATCTCTCTCATTAATATCATGAGGAATCGATTTCATTTTTGTCGACTGATAATAATAATTATATACCAATCATATTTATAATATATCTTATCTAATTATATTGGGTCATACAATATAATATGAATTTCTATATATTTATCATGAAACAACAACTACTTGATTTATTTTGAATACTTTCTTAGAGAAATATTAAACTTTTGGTGGATAGTTGAAGATAACTAAGAAAAGTAGTTTCTCTCATACTACTATAATATCATATGAAAATGATTATTGATCTACCATGACTTGTTTCGAGATCAACAAATATGACTCATTGCCTTAATATTCTCGACTCGAATCAATGCGATTTATAAAATAAGAGAGCTCTGATCTTCCGATCGAATCGATCGAAACCAAAACCTGAAATTGATCGATGATTTCGAATGGATCGATTCCTAACCAATGGAATAGATGTGCACAAGAATAATGCTCCAAAAGACACATCCAAACAAGGAGTGGAGAATGTTTTAATAAGGGAGAGCTGAAGTCAAACCTTTCTTTTTTGTGGGGAAAATTTCAAGTCAAATCCTTATCTCGAAACATGATGCAATTTCGAAAGCAAAATGCCTGCAAGATTCGGATTTATGCTTTGTGTTCCTCCAATAAATTAGTAATTAGTGATGCATTATTACCATCCAAGGAAGAAAACAATTTATTGGCTTCAATTTCCACTAAACTATTGCATAATTGCACACATCTACATCACAATAATGCTATAATTTCGACAAGATTAACTTTTTTAATGTGAAATATGTCCATTTTCAACACTAAACTATTATATGTACATATATATATATATATATATCTTAAACAGTAAAATTTTAATCTTGTTTCTTCCTAATGCATCCATAGATGCATTTGAATGCTCAAAAAATACACATTGAAAATGGTACACTAGACAATATTATAGATATATCCATACTGAGTCATTGAATGAAGACCACATAATTGTTTATATTATTGTGGAAGATCAATGAATAATTAATTCTTCAAAAAAATCCATCCTAATCATGATCATAAGATTTTGTATCAGGCAAAGGTCAATGGAGCCTTCAGGTCTCCTCTTTATGTTAAGCAAAACGTCCAACTTCCCTACTAGAGATTATTGGGTCAACTACAACATTGTACATGGGCTCTAAATGGGCCTAAATAGGCTCAGCCCACAGTCCTTAATTTGTGGGCTCTTATTAATTTTAATATATTACTCTAAATATTAATTATATTAATCTATATATATATTAAAGATAGAAAATACCTAAAAATATTTGTAAGATGCTTACCACCAATGGGAATTATTGTCGCTTTAAGTGTCTAATGATAGTAAATAATATCCGATTAAAATCAGAACAAATAAATTGCATAAAGGACGGATTTATGAAGAAGATATATAAGATAGGAGGAAGTGAGGGAGGGATTCGTCGCATCCACTTTATGTTGCAGCCTTCATAAAGGAGAGATTTTTATCCTCGATCCCTTCTTCTTCTTCTTCTTTGGAATGAGGAGGTTCGCCACCACTTTCGTCCTCGTCTCTCTTTGCTTCTTCTTCGTCTTCCCCTGTTGTCGGGCGCTGAGGGGGAGGCCGCGGTTGCTGGAGCGGTTCGCGCGGCCCGGCAACCGTGCGCGGGCGTACGAGTACGAGGAACGCTACTTCCGGCAGTCGCTGGACCACTTCAGCTTCGCCGATCTCCCGCCCTTCGACCAGCGTTACCTCATCGCGAACACCGGCGCTTGGGCCCGCCCCGCTGGCCCCATCTTCTTCTACTGCGGCAACGAGGGCGACATCGAGTGGTTCGCTGCTAACACCGGCTTCGTCTGGGACATCGCCCCCCGCTTCTCCGCCCTCGTCGTCTTCGCCGAGGTCACCACTGCTACCCCTACTCGCACTCACCGGTTTCCTTGTTCCTCGTCGCACAATTTGATCTCGATTTGATCCCCTTCGAAGTCGATTATTTTGGTACGTAAGGATCGCTACCAATTGTTAACCCTAAAAGAACAACTTTTGGATACTAATTGGACAAGAAATATATAGAAAGTGCAGTATTAAGTCCGAACATGTAATGCATGTCTTTCACACATGACGTGTCACAGTTTTATCTTGATATGATCCCGTTCGAAGTCGATTATTTTGGTATGTGAAGATCGTTTACCAACTGTTAGTATTTCCAAAAACCTAAAAGAACACCTTTTGGATACTATTTGAATTAAGTTTATATGGAAAATACAAATACTAATTACTAAGTCTGAACATGTAATGCACGTCTTTCACGCATGACACAACGTCATCCACAATTGAGTTATTGGTGAATACCTCCTTGTGGCTTGATAATCTTTAGGATATTCCTTGTCTTGGTCACTGAAGGATTAGGGCTATAAGTGGTTTGGATATGTATTTGTGTATTCGATCAAAGGTGGATATATATGAAACATATACCAATGACTTGGGCTCCATATCATGTTTTATAAATATGTTTGGGCTACATATCCCGACACATCGTGTGAATCTTTGAGTGCCTCCGTATAAGATCCTGTAGTTCTTTTTAATTGCTTGGAATGGGCTAAGGGTACCAAGGAAGGGACAGGCTGCCCTCAATAGTTATGGACTTGTCCATCTACTTGGTCAGTCATTAAATCTTCACAATTTGATGATAATCTATGCATAAACCTCATACAACTTGGACAAGTAACAATCTATAAAGTTGACGTGCACGACTTATCATCCAAGAAACTAAATATTTTTGCTATGGCTTTTCAATCAAAAACAAATTATCATATGTATGTTTAGGCTTCATATGCATGGGTTGATCAATCTATTGATTCCTCATATTTGACTTAGCTTGTGACAATCTTGTATTTGGCTCATGTTTAATCTCAATGTCCCTTGTTGATTGTTCTGTTAGAGGATCTTGCTTTTAAATCATAATTTTGTCAATCGGATTGAAGATGCTTCGATCTCTCACTCATCATATGCAAATTCCATCAAGTTTGGTCCAAGATCTCTCTGATACTATATATTAACAATGTGAACCGGAAACTATGTGGATTGTACTCCAAAGATCGAGTACTCACGAGATAGCGGAGTTTTACGATTCTCATGGATATGCATATTTCTTAGACGTCCTATATTTTGATGCTAGAACAATGTACCTCTCCAGTTCTAATATTTTTCCTTTCTTTTTGAAGGACGATTGTTTAAGGGAGCACCATTTAAATTTGTTCAACCTGCTGCTTCACCTGTGTTGCACTTAAACGATGGTTCAACTCATGGTAGCATTTGTCAAAATAACCTCAAGTTTCAGATAGTCTAATATTCTTGGTTTTCTTTGTATTTGACAGCACCGGTACTATGGGAAGTCAATGCCCTATGGCAGTAAAGAAAAAGCATACAAGAATGCTGAGTCTTTGTCTTACCTTACAACTGAGCAAGCACTTGCCGACTTTTCAGCATTGCTTACCGACCTGAAACGTAATTTGTCATCAGAAGAAAGCCCAGTGGTCTTATTTGGTGGTTCCTATGGGGGAAGTAAGTCTATTTTTCTTCTTTTTTATTGAAATGATTTCTTAGCTATCTGTCAAAAGGGTTAGAGTTTGTAATAGTTTTCTCTTGACGTTTTACGAGAATTTAGTTTCCACGTTTGGTTTACTGCTGCTGATACAGTGTTGGCTGCTTGGATGAGGCTGAAGTACCCACATATTGCCATAGGTGCACTTGCTTCCTCTGCCCCCATTCTTCAGTTTGAAGACATCGTTCCACCTGATACATTCTATGATCTCGTCTCCAATGATTTTAAAGTCAGTATATCAAATTTTAATTGGATGCATGCTTACATAGTTACATGTTGTTAACGTGCTTATAACTGATTTCAGCGTGAGAGTTTGAGCTGCTTTGAAGCTATAAAGGAGTCTTGGAAGGTACTTGAAACTCAAGGGAAGGATAATGACGGTCTGCTCAAACTCAGCAGAGATTTTCGCTTGTGCCAGTAAGATGAGTTCTCCGTGATATAATTTTAAAAAAAATTCACACCAAGAAGAGTTTAGCTTGCTGTTCTCTCTCTTTGGTGTCTATTCCCTTCTAGCTTGCATGATGTTTTTGTGGATTAATGAGTCACAGGAACCTCAACAATACTGAGGAACTTTCGGACTGGTTGAGTTCTGCCTACAGCTATCTTGCTATGGTGGACTACCCATACCCTTCTGACTTTATGATGCCATTGCCTGCAAACCCAATAAAGGAGGTTAGTTGACACAATAATCTGTAATTTGATTGGGAACAAGTTCTGCATTCTTTTCTTAATAATGGTGTAGGATTGCTGCCGAAGGGGAATCATGAGAGAGAAGATAGAGGGGCATGGGCCGAGGGGGACAAAGGGTGTTTTAAGGGTTCTTTTTATAGGGGAAAAAAACTAAATACAATTGGAAAGAAGGGGCTTACCACCCACTCCATGCATGGGCACTAAATTCTCTTTCATAAGTGGACTGTCCTTAACCAAACAATCCGTATTCCAATCCACTGGCAGTCCGGTAGGTACCAGGTGGTTCATGTTCTCCACAGGCAGTCCAATACGTTCCGGATGGGCCATGTTTTTGTCTGCCCAATTTTCTGTTCCTTGATGGGAAGCATATAGGGGCATAATAATATCATGAAGTGAATGACCAACATATGGTAGTGGTATATATGGTTGTGATGCATATAATTGATTATAATTGATTTTACTTTTCTGTTTTCATTTAATTTTCCCAATTTTCTAGGTATGCAGAAAAATTGATAATTATCTTGATGGAACTAATGTCTTGGGACGTATTTTTGCTGGAGTAAGCATCTATTACAACTACACAGGAAATGTTGATTGCTTTGACTTGGAGGATGACCCTCATGGTTTGAGTGGTTGGAACTGGCAGGTATATAAGTGCTCCAGTGTATTGTGTTTTAATGTCCTACATGAAAGTCCATGATCTTTGTATCAATTGTCTTCCTTTTAATTATTGACAGGCTTGCACGGAGATGGTTATGCCTATGTCGAGCAGCCAAGACAATAGCATGTTTCCAGCATATGATTTTGATTATGCTGCATATCAAGATCAGTGTTTACAGGATTATGGTGTCAGACCAAGGCCTCGATGGATCACAACTGAGTTTGGGGGTCACGTAAGTCAATTTTGTAATCTGATGATAAGTTGTGAAAGTAGATTTTCTGCCCAAACATGGCTACAAATCATATTTACTTTCACTGAGATCGTGATGGTTGTGGTAAAATATAGGAAAGGCAAACTTTTGTTTCACCAATTTGAGATTAATAAAGGCATCCCTTCCGGTGTTGGGATGCTGAATTTTGACATGAAATGCTTTGTTTGTGCTTAATAACATCGTTTATATTGTGTGGTTCCTCATGATGCTTCGGCTGGCTGTATGACTTTCCATTAGCTAATTCACGTGAGTAGCTTGTGGAGGTACTACATGACTATGTACTTCCTATGATGACATTTATGCTAGTCTTAACGTTTTCAGTATTATTTTTAAGTTATCTTACACGGCTATGAATCTTACTACGTCCAGAAATTTTGTTAGTGAATGAGCAATCATTACTTTTGATCAAATTTAATGACAATCTGTCAACCACCCCATTTTGAAAGGATATTAAGACGGCATTGAAGAAATTTGGCAGTAACATCATCTTCTCAAATGGATTATTGGATCCTTGGAGTGGTGGCAGGTAAAGCACTTGACATCTGATTTTCCTTGCAATTTATATGTTGTGTCTATACTTTTATCGTGTATGAGCTTGACTGTTTTTTCATTGTGCTTTCCAGTGTTTTGCAGAACATATCTGAGAGTATCATAGCACTTGTAACCGAGCTAGGTAATCTCTTTCCTGGCTTGCTGCGTCTATTAGTTCTCCGGTCAGAAAGTTCTATTTACAAGGGATTATTGGTTTCTCAGGGGCGCATCATATCGATCTGCGTGCTTCAACCAAGGAGGATCCTGACTGGTTAGTGGAACAGAGGAATACAGAAATCAATCTTATAAAAGGTTGGCTATATGATTATTATCAGGAGAAAGCATCCTACTATATATTGTAGTTCCAATGATATCTAAAACTTATAAAAGAACTGAAACGGCCACGACGTCACCGTCTACGTGATGTCACTGTATACTTTGTTAGACTGCATGCAGTGTAACCAATAAAGTGACATTTAGTTTGTTCCTGTCCGTGCTTTATGAACTGGAATGTATGTAGGGTTTGGTATTATGATGCCTTATAATTCAGATGTGATGATATAGAACTCAGGTAGACTCAATGGTAAGGAAACTTGGACCAGTTCTTCTTCTAATGCATATTTTTCATGTTAGTCATGATCAAGGTTTTAAATGCCCAATATCGATTTTGAGAGATGCGTACCAGTCTTGAGATACACATTTTGATATTGGTAAGTACTGATCGATATGTATCGATCAGAGGCACTGATATAATGCCTTTTGTGGTCCATGTTATATTATTGAAAGCAATCATTTCTTCTCAGTATTTTAGCTTTAGCTTTGGGGTCCTAATAACTTTGAAAAGGGAAGTAGCATTGGTTGAGAAGAATGCTTGCATGGCAAAGTCATGGAAATCTGTCATCATAGCCACTGCTTACACTTTAGTGTGGTGTACAGCTTCACTTTACACTTCATAGTGGATATCAAATGATGCCACTGTGTTCTCAAGTTTGTGGGATTCCTTAGCTATGATCTGTTCTTGCATTATAATAGTGTGAATCTGTGGTCCATGGAACAGCTACAACTCCACAGTAATTGGAAGCCCCATTCGAACCTGAATTGGTCTGAATGGATTCAGAAAATTTTCAAAAAGAACTTAATTGAAATAGATAGATAAAATTAAGATTTATGAAAAAAAAGGAACATTCGTGAATTTAGAAATTAATTGAAATAAAAAAGATAAAACTAAGATTTATGAAAAAAAGAAATATTCGTGATAAATTCACAATAGAAGGATAGATCAATCTAAATCTATACATCATCAGAGACAAGAAAATTCACTTTCAAGTTGGGAATAATCAGTGTATGATTTTGTTTTATAAAGCAAAATATATCAAATTAGGATAAATGAAGGATAATAATATTTTTTTGGGTGATTTTGACCATGATAGTACGGTCAAAAGAAGCATCCAGAGTTCGCTTCAAGACAGCAACCAATGACAGGCCATTGGCGTCCATCCGCCACCTCATCCGGTTTTCAAATTTGTTTCTATTTTGGCTTCTCCGTGCAGTAGGAGCGGTGCAGTGAAGTGAAGGCATCAGGTGCAACCCCTCTCGCGCTGTCTAATGGTACAATGGTCATGGACACCGCTGGATCGAGCTAAATCGTTGAGTTGCCCGAATCACGAGGCTATTTAACTGCACTCTCTTCCGTCGGAGACCATGTCATCCAACTGGCACTGGATTTGGTCCACAACACAAATATGCCTTGCTTTCAAAAGCATTCAAATGTGACTCGCGTGCGAACGTTGCCATCGTTGTTCGATCCCAATCCCGGTTGTATAGACCCAACCCAAACTCGGTCCGATCGACGATACCCGTCTCACCAACAGATGAGCGGTGGGTCCCGCTAGCGGAAACGTTAAAACAGCCAACCATCGAGCAGGTATGCCGATGAGTAAGTTCGAAAATAATTGTAGGCCTTCCCTGCGGTCCGTTGCGTGGCTTGCTTACCTTCTCTATCATGCGATGACTCTATGTGGCGCTCACCGAGGAAACCAACCAATCGAAGATAGGCGAGGATTAGTGTTATCCGGGAGGTAGCCGCACCGCTGTCTCAAGAGGGAAAGCTAGGGATCCGACTCGGCCGAGTTGGACCGGACAAAGCTTTCTCTGTAAGACTCGGTTTCCATCTCTACGGAACCCAAATGAGATGATAAAATGCCAAAAGGTGAAAGCAAAAAGCGGTGGGGGAGTCCTCCCGAGTCCACTCAATCGATCTTTCATTTTCTCTCGCTCGTGACGCTTCCGGCTCCTCCGTCACTCGGATCTAGGGTTTAGCTCCCATCGCCGTCCGCCGTCGAGATGACGAGCCCACGGCCGGGAGGGACGCCGGCTTCTCGGGCCGTGAATGCCTCCAAGACGCCCGCGACCGGGGGGACTCCGCTCGGGGACGACGCGATCTGGAAAAGACTCAAGGAATCAGGCTTAGACGAGGAGAGTGTGAAGAGGAGGGATAAGGCCGCCCTGATTTCCTACATCACTAAGCTCGAATCCGAGGTGCTTTTCTTTATCTTTCATTGGAATTCTTTTTCCTTGATTCTTGATTTTTGGGTAGGTACCTGTTTTGATGTCGAGGGCTTCTGGGTAATCAGATGGGGGTTTAGGAGGTGTCTCTAGATCTAGTGTGCTAAACTAGAATCTTGAAAAAAGATAGGCTGTTCACTGCAAATCTGTGGGTTTTATCGCCGATGAACTTGATGAAATTTCTTGTCCTGGAAAGTATGATTTCGACATCGATAGTTCAGGATTTTCTTACACTTTTTTTGTCTAAGGTTTTGATAACTGTGTTGTACAGGGTTCCTAGTTGTTCAAATAGGGTTTTGGAGGTAATTTTTGGCAAGATTGTTTTTCCCCTGGTATTGTCGTGATCGCAACTGTGAGATAGCTTTAGATGGACTCGCTGGGAACACTGCTCATACTGAGGCTTTGTTAGAGTTTAGGGGGTTTACACTTTAGGAAGCGAAATAGAATCTATTGTTTGACCGCAAAACCCTAAATTATCTGTTTCTATTAATATGAGCAAGAATTATCTCCATTGCACACTATGCAATCCATATATTTGTCATGTTTTCCACTCAACTAGATCAGTCTGGAAGTTCACGTGTGTGCTGCATGCCTGTTGAAGCTTTGGAATGACAATTTTTATCGTTTGTCATGTCATCTATGCAGAATTAATATGTCATCTATCCGTTAGGAGTATCAGACACTACCTAATGGCTATGCTCAAATTCCTTTAGGTCTGGTTCTCTTCAGTTGTCTTGTCTTTCATGACTCTTCATGACTCGAACCATTTTTTATGCATGGTCACAGGTCTACATTCACTGTTTAATTGTTGGCTCTAGGTGTTTGATGCTATGAGATGCGGATAACCTTTTAGGGGATATATATGTATGTTTTACCCTTTTTAGGGATGACAGCAAATAGCTAACAGCAACTGTACTATTAATTGCTGGATGTCACTTTTCAGCTGTTGAGAAGCTAGGCAAAGATATCACATAACTAAAGGGCTGGTACATTGAAAAAGAAAAGTTTTATCTAGGTCCTGGTGATCAGCAGCTCAAAATGTATTAACATTTTTTTACATGTGCTGGGAGTTTGAACATCAGTATCATGACTCGTGCTTGTACTATATTGTTTATGAGTATGAAGGATGACGTCTTTTATCCCTGGTCTACATCTTTTGGATTTTCTTCACTTTTTTTAATATTTAATCTTGTGCAAATATTCATGATGCATATAAATACTACTGTTGTCCTTTCCCTTGTAGCCTAGCTGACGTTCAGCAGGAGATTTTCAGATCTGTGTTTGGTGAAATGAACTTGTCTGTACTGTAGTCTTCTTTGAAAAGAACAATTTCCTTGCTTATTTTATAAGAATTAGATTGTTTTACTTTGTGCTATGATGCTTATGGATGGCTAATCTTTATTTTTGTTGCTACGTTAGTTGTGTTTTAGATTATATTTGTCATTGTGTCAGTTGATCGTTATTTTCCTCAATGGAGTAATGTGAGATAAGGTATTATTGTGATGTAGTCATATCCAGTGGTTGTTTATGGCTCATGACCAGCATGTTTTTATCACTGTCTGATTCTGGACTCTTTATCTTTTCGTTCTTATGTTATTCATCTTCAATTTACTGGGAATAATATATAAGTCAAATAAAATGTTACGAATTTCTTTGTCAGTTTTAAGCAACAACCGGTTTCACAATTTGAGCCTTTCAATTATTATTTCTATTAGGAACTTTTGCTTGCACATATCTCAAACAGATTGGGCTTTTTCTTTCCTAGCATGGACACTAACTGCCTTATCCAGTTCTGTTGTGACAATTATTGATTCTCCCTTGTTTTGAAAATTTTATATCTTGGGTACCATCCTTATTGGTTGACTGCTAGACTGGCATGTGCCAGTGGCCATGCTGAGTGTTGGCTCAAAGCCTCTTTGAAAGCTAAAAACCAATTAAACCCATGTCATTGGTTTTCTCCTTCAGTTGGACTAGGCTTGTTGGGTTCTTGATCTGAGACGACCGGTCTGTGGCAAATTTGTGATAAAAATTAAGTTGTATATAGTAACTTTTCATGATATTGGCTGATTCTGGTATGATATGTTTGAATTTTCTTGGTATATGTTCAGAATAAATCTAATGTTATTAGCCAATATCTCGGTTTGTAGTAGAAATTGATTCTTGACTAGAGTGGCCAATTTGATCAAGTCTAGCCAATTTTTGACAGCTTCAGAAAATGAGAACACAGAGGGATGAGGAGGAAAAGTCAAGTAAAGAAGATAGAAATGAAGCCTGTGACAATGACCATTAAAAACGGCAGGAGATGCGATTATTATAATATTTTCTACCCACCACTATATAAGATAGAGAGGAAAAATATAGAGAGACACAAAGGGTGAGGGTAGAAAGAAGTCTCTAACCACTTCAAAAAAAGTACTGATTTTGTAGAGAAGGTAGGTGTTTTGTTCCAAAATTAATCCCAAATTCTGGATGTGCTATCAGCAATGGTTTTTATTTCTTTTAATGTTAGTTTGATATAATTAGGTTTTTTGTAATGAATGTAGTTCCTAAAATATCTTTCATTATTCTCTGCAGTTCATAATTCTACTGTTACAATCCAACTGGTTTAGTCATTCCAATGGCTTTATTAATGAGTGATTCTGATCTGGATAACTCTCTTGTGAACTATGCTAACAATCATTACTTAGATTTGGAATATACCATCTCATTTCTCTTTACCTCATCTAGAAGTTTCCAGTCAAAATAATTTGAAATGTGACTAAATGTTTTTGTGCGTGTTGCCAGTTGCGGTTTGTGTTTTCTTGACTTGGATTAAATGTGTCATTTGGTTCATGCTTTATCAATTCACCTAGGACATCTTTCTTTCTTTCAGAATATGCAACTGTTGCAGTGCATGAATTGCGACACAAGATGCACCTTTCATGTATAACAAAAAATTTAAATTCTCTGTCAGCATGTGTTTATTTGTGCTGTTTTTATTATTTTATTTGCTAACTTGATTGTAGATCTATGAATATCAACACCACATGGGGCTTCTTATTTTGGAGAGAAAGGAATTGGTTTCTAAATATGAACAAGTTAAAGCATCAT
Organism: Musa balbisiana; assembly: GCA_004837865.1. NCBI lineage: Eukaryota > Viridiplantae > Streptophyta > Magnoliopsida > Zingiberales > Musaceae > Musa > Musa balbisiana. The sequence continues at coordinate 37,642,052 of CM017193.1, forward strand.
CGGACTCTGCTGAGATTGCATATAAGCGTGAGGAAGCTAAACGGTCATCTGCTTTAGCTGAAGCAAGAAAACGTGAACTGAATCTTGAAAAGCTTCTGGGCATTCAGAAAGAGTGTGTTGCAAATGTAAGTATATATGTCATGATGAATAAGTATGGAATGTTTAAACCATGTAAACATAACTGATAGTGTTGAAGTTGCTCATACTGCTTGAAGATATACATGTGAAACAGAACATACAGTATTAAGTAGTTTATGGTCCATATGACTTGGAATAGTTCTTTGTTGTTCCATTACTGGCTTCATTTTATTTCTGTAACAAAGACAAGTAGTCATCCGTCCGTGTCTCTCATTAATACTCAAAAGAACTCCTTCAAGCACATCACATGGATTAACAATTTGAATTGTTTAACAACTTGTTCATGGTTTGTCAAAACTCTCTCCGGTTAAAAATTTATGGCCAAAAATCATGTTCCATTCCCCAAAAAATTGCATTTTTAGCTTCACAATATAATGGATTATGCTAAAACTTTTGCCAGTATAATTTCACTGAAATTCTAAAAGCTTTGAGATTCTTACATATTCTTATTTTTGTTATATCTTATCTTGGTTAAAATGCAGAGGATTCTTAGTCTCCTCAATGATATACCCAAGAATGGTACTGCTTAAACCAATGCTAGATCTTAAATATTTTCTGGGTTCCAGTTGATATTTTGTGTTGTAATCACTTAGAAAACTTACTGTCAACATTAGAAATTTAATTTTCCTTTTCTTGTCCTGTTTTGAGACATCTCTTGAACTTACTGTGCATATTAGTCATCAGGTGAATGCTGGTGCTCTTATCTTTTTATCTTATTTACCTGCATATCTCTTGTGCTTTTAATTAGCCAATTCTTGTTAATTGTTTCATATAAAAGTTGCTGCTTTAAATGACACCACTAGTGCTTACATAGAATCAAACATTCTTAACTGTTGTAAAGGAAGACCATTTTTTTCTTTTCATTAAGGGTGCTTGAGTCTAGGTTTATTGAAATGGCAAGTACCAAGCAACTAATATTTTGAGATGGCAGCTTTTTTTATGGTGGGCAGCTCAGTTCATATTGTTTGGTTTCAAGGGGCTATATAAAGTTAACTACACATTTTTGGGTTGCAAACTCTGTTACCGAGTATGACCCAACCATAAAGTAGAAACTGTACTGAGGCCTACCTGATTTGGTTCAGCTTTTTATTTTAGTTTTCAAGATGTGTACTATTCTGAAAATATTTTACTTTATGTGATTATTGTTTTACCTAAAATATGTGGCACTTCAAAGGACTAAATATTACCATATTAATATTCTTTTAATATTTTTTAATGTGATCTACTACATTAATATGATAGAAGTTCCATTCACATTTATTATATCTTGATACAGCATTTGGTTTGGTTTAATTTGGATTGATTTTTGACCTGGAACCAAACTGAACTGAGAGTTGTTTGGTTTTTGACCATTCAGATGAGAATGATCAAGTAATACAGAAAATAAGAATCAGAGCATACCATATAGTCTGGTTCAGTTCATTTTTTGGGTTAACTGGTTCAATTGCAGAGCCTCTCAATCACTGTCCATTACATACTTCATATGTTCTTTATGGTTTTATAATAAGAATATTGAAACATGTGATCATCTTATGTAGATTGAGAAGGCTTTGCATGACAACCTTGTTGAGTCTGCTGAAAGAAAGCTTGCATATGAAAGCAAGATTGCAGAAGCTCATGCAATGATGACTGCTGCACAAGAAAAGCTTGATGAGGCTGAAAAAAAGCTACTTGCAGCAGAATCTTTGCAAGCAGAAGCTAACCGAACACGCAATACTGCAAGAAGAACATTAGATGATGTTGAAGCTCGTGAAGATGAACTTAGGAGGCGTCTTGCTACTTTTAAGTCTCAGTAAGCTATTTCATCTGGTTTTGCTGTATTCATCTTTCACATATTGGCTCTATGGCATTATGGTGATTATGAAGTTCAGCAACTATGTTACTACATATTTTGCACCATAATAATTTTGTTGTCAGAACTTTAAGACAATTCTCCATCTTACAACTTGCTGTTCTAATATATCTGGATCTGGAATATGCTTGCAAAGCAGTGGCTCTTGTTGGTTGTTCTACTCTTGAGTATTGCTATCTGCAACTGATCTTGTTATTTATTGTTGAATTACATTGGTCCAAGATGAAGTTTAATGTATGCTAAATCCAGTCATTTAAATTTTACGAGGATTCTGTTTATTTACTGTATCCTAAAAATCGATTATGTTACAGGTGTGATGCTAAGGAAAACGAGATCAGCATTCAAAGACAAGCTTTATATGAGAGCCAGAAAACTCTTCACCAACAGCAAGAGAGGTTTCTAGAGGGGCAGACATTATTAAATCAGAGGGAGGAGTACATTTTTGAAAGAACAAAAGAGTTAAACCGCATTGAGAAAGAACTGGAGGAATCAAAAGCTAATATTGAGGAAGAATCCAGAACTCTTAAGTTGGAAAGGTCTAACTTGGATTTAGAAATAGCTGCTCTCAGAAATCGGGAGGAGGTCTGCTCCTTTCTTCTATATAAATGAAATATGACCTTTTCTTTTTCTTTTCTTCAACAGTTTATTCTAATATTTGCATATTGTTGCAGGTCATTGTTAAGCGTGAATCTATGCTTGATAAAAGAGAGCGTGAGTTGCTTATATTACAGGAAAAGATAGCATGCAGAGAACATGTGAGGTCTTTTTTGGTTCTAAATTCTGCTGATTTTTTTAAATTTGTTTTTCACACTGTAAATAGATCTCCCAAGCCTACGAATTAATTTCTTTCAATATGTTGTGCTGGTTTTGTCTGTAGGATGAAATCCAAAGAATCATGGAGGAACATCAAAGTATCTTGGAAAAGAAAAAAAGTGAATTAGAAGCTGATATTGAACGGAGGCACCTGCCGTTGAAGAATGAATTGGAGGCCAGAAAAACAGCATGCGAGATTAGGGAGGCTGATCTCTGTTCAAGAGAAATTTCTCTCCAGGAAAAGGAACATGCTATTGAACTGCAATCATCTGTGTTAGCCAAGAAGCAAGAGGATGTGGCTAACAAATTGAGACTACTAGAAGAAAAAGAGCATAATTTAAGTTCTACAAAAAGAGAAGCAGAAATTGAGGTTCAAAATATGCAGAAAGAAAGAGAGATCTTTCTCAAAATGAAAGTGGACCTTGAGAAAACTAAAGCTGTCCTCGAAGATGAGAAGAAAGAAATTATTCTTGCAGAAGAGAAGTTTGAGATTACATTAGGAGAGAGAAATGAATTGCTGCTTCTAGAAAATAAACTTAAAGAGGAAATCGATAGTCTCAGAGCTCAGAAATTGGCACTTGTGGCTGAAGCTGATATACTGAAGGCAGAAAAGGAGAAGTTTGAGATCGAGTGGGAGATGATTGATGAAAAAAGAGAGGATCTACAGAAAGAAGCGGAAAGGATTGATGAAGAGAGAAAAACTTTAGCCCGGTATCTCAAAAATGAACATGATAGCATTAAGCTGGAGAAAGAGAATTTACATAATCAGTTCAAGAGAGATGTTGAGCGCTTATCTTGTGAGAGAGAGGAATTTATATGCGAAATGGATCGCCAACATTCAGATTGGTTTAGCAAGATGCAGCAAGAGAGAGAAAATTTTACCAAAGATATTGGTATTCAGAGAAATGAATTAGAAAACAGTATCAATGAAAGGCGGGAAGAAATTGAAACTTACTTGAGGGAAAAGGAGGAAGCATTTGAAAAAGACAAAGTTAAAGAACTTCAGCTCATAAATTCTCAAAAGGATATGATTGCAAAACAGTTGGAACATGTTGCATCAGAGATGCAGAAGCTTAACACTGAGAGGCTGGAGATTGCTCAGGATCGTGAACAGAGGGAAAGAGAGTGGGCTGATATAAAGAGATTTACTGAAGCACTTGATCTTCAATGTGAGAAGCTGCAAAAGCAGAGGGAATTGTTGCATGCTGAGCGAGAAGAAATTAATCAAAAAATTCAACAGCTTAAGAAATTGGAGGAATTGCAGATTGAATCTGAAAATAGGGCTTTGTCTGTGATACAGACTGATAAATGTGATGCTCCTGTCAGCAAAAGTTGCCAATGCATTAATGGCACAGATCGGCATATTGCCACTCCTAACGGTGTCTCTACCATGAAGTTGCTTCCTCAGGGTACATCAAATCCCTCAACCCCAACATCTGTCACTAAATCCTGGATTAAGAAATGCACCGAGGCGATGTTCAAGCATTCGCCAGAAAAAGATTCTGACACTGGTCATGATGAAAATGTGGAGAGCAAAATGTTAGCCAAATCCAGGGATTTTAGATTTTCAGAGATGGATCTTCAAGGACATGGGAATTTTGCTGATGGTAAAGAAGTTAGTGTCCATGAAATGGATAATTTTACACCCAAAAGAACAAAGTCTAATAGGCAAGAGAAAGAAAATGGACAAGAGATCAAGTGTGTAAGGTGTAATTTTGATGAGCAAAAAATGATTTCTGATGCACGACCTGTTGCTAAAAGTGCTCAAAGTCCATCTGAGGTAGGAGCGAACAGCATTAAATTTAATCAAGCATTGGAGGATTCTGGACAGAAATCTAGAACACTTTTCGGTAGCATCAATTCATGGATATCACGCAGAAAGAGGTCAAATGACATGTTATCCCATGATCATGCTGATATGGACTCGGAACCAAACCCTAAGCAGCAGAAAAGGCCTCGGCAAAATGGAAATTCTGATGTTGAAGGAGACTCTTCTAATGGGTATGTCTTCCTTTTTTGCTTACTTTCTCTCTTTTGGTGATTAAACACAGACATAGGTTAAACAGATTTGCTAATTTGTTATTAAGCTATAAATAGTTTTTTTATCATTCTCTCACTTTGTTCTTTTTCTTTTGAAAGTATGGCTGAGCAACAGCCAAACATAGATGACGAATGCGAACCAGTATTGCGCAACCAGACTTCAGGATGTGAACAGCTGCATGTGGTAGCCTTCAAGGATCAGCAACATGAGAATATGGTGGTTCCAAATGCAGAACCAAGTGGATCTTCACTACACAAATTGGCGGTGTCAAATTTTGACATTGTCGAAAATGGGAATTTCTGCAAATTTGAGCATTCTTCACTTGCTGGTGTTGGAGCAGCAACTAGTTCAGATGCTAATGAAATTTCTATGAAAGATAAACAAGTATTCGACAAAGAGCACATAGCCGGAAAACCATCCCAAGAGACTAGTGTGGTAAGTTTGGTTCTTAGTATTTGGTTTCTTTAGTTGGGTCTTTCCAAGGTTCATGAGTTCTCTTCTTATGGAAATCTGATATGCTTGACCACCATATCTGAAGTTTTAACACTGCTTCTGAATAATTTATAATCTGCCATGCAAAATAAAATCAAGAAGATGATATTGAATTTATTTTTTAAAATAAACAATATTTTTTTTATGAATATAGAGTAACTAAGGTCAAGCTATGGTATATGCTTTAATGCTAACATCTCATTGTTTCTGTAAATTCAGATGCAGACTGGATTACTTGAATCCTCTAAAGAGTTATAAGTTCATAAACATTCTTTTTGTTGCTACACCACCATGTTTCGTGTACTTAAATAAGTTCATAATATATTTCATTCGACAAAGTACATATTCTGTTCATTCTGATGATTAATGTTTTTGATATAAATCAAGTTACAGAGCGTGATGAATGGTGTTTTCCTAATTGTTCAAAGGTTTTTGTTAAGTTTGATGTGACAATCTGTTTGCTGTGTTGAAGTTGACATATCATATAAATTACTAGTTCTATGTGAAGTTATGCTATTTGATTTAAGCATTATTTTCTTGTCAATTCTCACCCTTGCATGTGATCTTTCATGTCAGTCTGCGAGTGATCTTATTGTCGAGGATAATGACAAGCTTAAAGAGCAAGATAGGTACAATGAAGTAGTCGATGAATTAGAAGATGAGGATGATGACGGTGGTCTGTCTGTCAAGGCGAAGATATGGAACTTTCTTATAACATGACCTCCTTACCATGCATACATACTGTAGAGGTTAGATGTTTAACTTGCATGCTGAACACTGTAGCTTTTGTGAAAATGTTTGTTGTTCACTGAATTTTCTGCTAATTGATCACCCATTATAGGAGTTTAGGATCTGCAGTCTAGTCAGGTTTGCTGGTCGTGGCACAGAACATTGATAATGTACATCGGGTCTCCATGTGATGGTCTTATTGTCAGTCACCATGGATCCTTTTTTTTCTCGGACACCCTTGTCTTGGTCCCAAACTTGTAAATGGTTTGTTTAATTGTGCAGGTTTTGTAAACATTCTCCTGTCTTTCCGTTGTGCATTTTGTAACGAGTCCTTTGACACCGTAAAACTATCGATTAGCAGTAGCTTGATGTGTTTCATACTTGGTGGTTTTCATGAGTATGACAATTTTTTGTGGTTGGGTCCTACTTGTTCTTGACTGGTCTAATTTATCTAGTTTCAAATCACACACACTTTCACAGCAAGAAATTCCCCTCATGGTGCTGCAACTGTATTGCTGCTGAGTTGGACCCCCTGATATCTTCTTCCATATTACCATTAGCAAATTAAGACTTGGTAAGATAATATCCCTAGTGCTTTGTTCAATTTTCTTTCTGTCTAATACTGTGTTTATCATTACAAATTTTTAGTTCGGACATGTTTAATTCAGATGTTTAGGCTGACAACCTCTACTAGTGATTTGACAGTCTTGTTTGAATTTTTAGGAAAAATTAATTGTATAAGATACGAAAAAGTCTAAAAGATTTTTAGTGGAACTAGTGCGAGAACAATGATTGCAATTTTGGCCTCATAGGATATCTGTAAGAGTGGCAAGTAATAAAAAAATACAACAAAAAAGATTTGATAAATGAGAAAAAAAAAAGAGAGTCTTGGTTGTGTTTCGATTTCGATTACACAGGATCCGATGTTTGAATAATAATAAAAAATTGGACTATATTTTGTGTATCATGTAAATCAGGTTCATCGGCAGTAAATATATCGTGGAATTTTTTTAGTCATGTTGCTTTAGGTAGTATGGTGATATATGGTGACATAGGAAGAGCAACGGGGTAGGTCGGCTTCGGGCTGGGGTTTGGGATTAAATCCACGTGCAGATTTACAACAACAATTAATTTACACGAGATAGAAAGGACTCGGTTCGAAACCTGTTGTTTTCGGACTCTTGTTGGCTTATCCATACAGTTTTCGGAACAGATTAGGTGACGCCGTGACCAAGTCGATGAGTTGGGAGAAAATATTCTGAAATTAAAAAAACAAAAACAAAACAAAACAATTGATTAACCTTAAAGCAATAAATCGACCCACCACCGCCACCGACCGAGCGGCGCGGTTGGTGGCGGTATGCGCGGCGGCGTTGGTTCCGTTTCCCCATGCTTATAGCATGCATAGCCCTTCTCAAGCTCCAACACACAAAACACGGGAAGAACACTGAAAAACCAAAAGAGGTTGGTGGTGTGGACTGCCACCTCTTACCCCCCTTCCTCCTCCTCATTTAATAATAATAATAATAATAATAATAATAAGGTTGGTGTTGCAAAATTACATTATCAAGTCCACCACAAGTGGCCTCTGAGAAAATAGTAGGTAGCAGCGGGGCAGCATAACCAAACTGTTGCTTCCGCTTGACACCAGGATGGCTGCAGACAAGAAAGACCTTATCTGGAACACTCCCTGATGAGCCAGCCCCCAACACCAATAATTGGCATTCGTCTCGCAACCGCGGTTTTGTGGCTGTGGCCAACAGTTCCAATGGGTACTGGTCTTTTGACTGCGCCACGAAAGATACAGCAGCACGACTCCTTTTCATCCTTTTTCCCATTACCTTTTGTAGTACAGTTCAAAGTTGCACTCATGGAGAGAGAGAGAGAGAGAGAGCGTGTGTGCAACCATGTCAAAACGAAGAACCATAATAATATCATACTTACTCGATGATTTGGTACTCTACCTTAATTTAGTCTACAATTAATTAAATCTACTAATATGAGTCTAGATATTAAGTTTGACTCAAGATAATCTATTATCTAATTTGGTCACAGATTGACATGTCATGTCATAGGATTAGACGATTATTATCCAATTAATAATTCATATTTATGAAGTTAATAAAATCAATCAGCGTACCGATCCAACAACGACAAACGATGTCCGGCCGGTCTCACATCATCATCAGTACGAAAATTCAGTTGATTTATTGTACCCCTATGATTCTACTACTTGTAGACTTACCGATTCAATAGATTATTCTTCAAACCCTCATCGCTCATACTAACCCTATACGACGACAAATTATGTATACAATATGATTTAATCGTACGATCCTTCTCCATTTTCATGAATGCAACGACGGTGCTCATCGCATCATCGAAGCTCTACTGACCGACTTGTCCACCGAGCGTCCTTCGAGCTACAGAATTTTCCCTCGTCTTGGAGCTCGATGCCACGTCGCTCTCACCGCGACACCATTTTGGACCGTCTCGTCTAAGAGAGACAGAGAGAGAGAGAGAGAGAGAGAAGACAGACGCTCTCTTTAGCCATCAGATAACGTAAATGAATACGAACGGGGCTAAGCTTTCTTATAGACAGAGATCGACTGATCGATCGATGGGGTGCTGTCGAATAGGTTTCGTATATGGAGAGGTTGATGTGTCACTCTCGCTAAAGCTTACCAAATTGCGTTGTTAAGATGTGGTGGCGGGTTATCTACGAAAGGCCAAAACAAAACAAAAAAAGAGGAAACGAAGGAAGAAGATGAAGACGACAGATAGCCATGGAGTCAAGATTTTGTCCACTGCATTCCTGCATCGTGTCAACGCATCATTGCTCGGTTTCATGATATAGATATATAGGCGTGATTAGCATTTGGGACCCCTCATCCCCATGCCGTTTCTTGTCTGAGACGCCATCCCCTGTGGACGCACCCATGAACACCCTCCCTAAACCCTCGTCGAGAATCCAACTCTTCATGGCATGCATCCATCCATTGGGTTAACCCACCCAGACGAGGCAAATGCTTGCGTCAAAGGAACGGCACACCAAGAAAGCCCTGCCCTGCAACATGTTTGTCCCATGCTGTTGAACCCATTCATCGGAGCTCTCCAGTATTGTAACATGTATCCCACATGCTCTGTTAGCTGGTTTTGGACTCACTGTGTTGGGCTATTATACTTAGCCGCCGAAGGAAAATTTCTTGATGTCAGACGTTGCCATTAATTACTCAGTCTGACCCCTCTCTCGATCTTAATGCAAGCATATAATATAATCGAGTAGATCTCCCTCCTCTCTAAAATGTAACATTTCATACAAATTAGATTTGACACCCTAACAGTTAAAGGGGATCACACAATTTGGCTCTCATATTAGTGGTGGATACGATGTAAATATATTCAGGTCGTCGTCGGTGTCACCCTATCATCAGCAAAGATTCACTGCAAGGATGAGGAAGTGAGGTGAAGTCTCGGCCGACCAAATGATACATGTTTCTTTCCCAGTTGCGTACGCCCAGCACAAGTACAGATCGGTGCTCTGCATGCATGTGGAGTGAGAACAAACATAAAGAGTATGTGCTACATGGCATGCAGAGGAGAGGAGAGGAGAGGACGGTGGGCCAAAGCGCTGATGCCTACCTGCATGAGAAAGAAAGATTCTAATCCAACAAAGACAAGCAGGAAGAAACCCCTCCTCCGTCTGCGCTCCTCACCATCTTATTTAATTCCCTGCACGTTTACTGCCTCTCGCTCTCCAACTCCATCTATCATTTCATGCTTTCCCATCTGTAGAAGCTAACACCTACTTTGGCTTGAGGAAGAAGCAAGCCAGAGAGAGAGGAAGAGCCACGGCCACGGCCGCCATGGGACGAGCCCCCTGCTGCGACAAAGCCAAAGTGAAGCGAGGGCCGTGGTCGCCCGACGAGGACGCCAAGCTCAAGTCCTACATCGAGCAGCACGGCACCGGCAGCAACTGGATCGCCCTCCCCCAAAAGATCGGTGCGTCTTGCTTGCTTCATGTGTAACTTTCGGTTCCAGGTCGAACACTTGGCTCCCTCATCTTTACCAGCGCTCGTTGCTCCACTCAGGCCTCAGACGCTGCGGCAAGAGCTGCCGCCTCCGGTGGCTCAACTATCTCCGGCCAAACATCAAGCATGGAGGGTTCTCCGAAGAAGAGGATAGCATTATATGCAGACTGTACATCAGCATCGGTAGCAGGTGATGAACCGAGATCCTCTTGTTTCCAGCTGCGAGAGCATGCGTCGGTTCGTCCCTAACGTTCAGCTGTGTGTGGAAGAGCAGGTGGTCTATCATTGCTGCACATTTGCCGGGGAGGACCGACAACGACGTCAAGAACCACTGGAACACGAGGCTGAAGAAGAAGCTCTTCGGCAAGCAGTGCGACGGCCGTCAGCCGCCCCGTAAGGTCGGCCGCCCCAAGCAAGAATCTATTAGTTACGGCTGTAACGGAGATGGACTTGGCGTCCGCCCTGCCGATAGCTGGACTCCGCAGCCGATGCATCCGATCGGCCACGCGGGCCATACCGAGGGACCGAGCCGTGGAAGTCCTCTCGTTGCTCCTGCAACGCCGCCGCTCCCCCTGCCGATCTGCGACTCTGCCGCCCTGCTCTCCTCTTCCCTGCGCCGCGGTTCGTCCCGTGAAGAGGATTCTCAAAGCTCCAATGGCTTTTCGACCGAGCTGGATGAGCTGTTCCAGTTCGACTCGGTCAAGTTAGAAGGATTCGACTGCTTCGATGGAGCCGAAGGCAGGAACTGGAACGAGGAAAGCTCTTTGATGTGCCCAGACGCGGTGCAACAGTGGCCACCATTGGAAGAGCCAGTGCGACGGGGCATGTGGTAGTGGTTCGTGTACATACAGTAGCTGAGCTTCTGTAGATCTGTAGCATTTGTGCAGGTGCTGAAATTTTCTCGGAGGAACCCAAATAAACTTCCTTCTCTGAGAGAGAAAGAGAGTCGCTTCGTGTGTGATTCCTTCGTCATTTCCTCCCCTTCTTTGGATTCTCCTTATTAGATTGTAAGAAAATGAATGCATGGTTTGTTTACAGTACCGTTCACAACCCTCTCTGTTCATAATGTCACCTTTGATCATGCTGGGAGTAGGAACTATGTGATCTCATGTTGAGGTTGGCAACTCTTGAATCATGGAGATGAGTCCTTGTCCTAATGTTCTTTATTTCCCTACAGAAAGGACAACAATTAGATGAGGGTCTTTGGAAATTTGCATCACCAATACACCAAGAAAGCTGGTAAAGGGACCCAATGTACCTCTCTGTCATCGCAGAGAAGTTGCAGCCTGTCCATGAAAAAGAGGAAGAAGCTCCAATATTGTCTTCGTTCATTGGATTCATGCATGATTTGTCTCAATGTATTATTATTCCAAACATAGCAAAGTGAACTGTTTCCTGGTGACAAATTAAGCATATTCATAATCTAATGGATGCTAACTTATGAAATCATTCATCTGGAAACATAAAAAGGAAAAAATCATCCAAAAAGTCAAGTTCAATGATCTGATGGTTGTCGGCTGCATTATCATTTCAATCATAATTATTCATTTAGAAACAAAAAAAAAAAAAAGTGAATGAAGTTTATTTTTTGTAATCTATTCTACAAAATTAACATGTCAAGTGTATTTTTTGGATGGAGATTGATCGAAATATTAACGCAGATGAATCGCAGAAATATTCCGAAATCGGTTTCGACTGAATTTAGAATTGCAGAAACTCATTTTTAATTTCCTCCTCATCTATTTAACTTTTGAGAATAGGTTGCCATAAATCAAGCTTCTCACTTGTGCAAATTCTATATACTAAATGTGTATCATTAAGGTACCACAATTTCTATGTCTGGGAGATCTTCCACACTCATGCAACCTTAAGTCAAAACTGGCACCTATGACAATTTTTCCTCCAATCTCAGTTTCATTGTTTGGTCAATTCAATGTCTTTTTCATGTTAAAGACAATGGAATGCAAACTTTAGTTGTGTATTTAGAAGAAGATCCATAATTTTCTCAAAGAACAAAAAAAACACAAGAGTCTGAGTTGATTGAATTCAGTAATGAATAGATTAAGCTTCTTGTTTTCTTTAATGTAATAGTTAAATGGCTAGACTCTACAAAAAAGAAAGAGGAGACTTAAAAGTCAAAGGACCTAATGTCTACATTGTTGAAACTTGGTGAGGTGCAGGTCTTGTGTGAGAGAAGAGAAAAGGACATGAGCTTGGTCTAATGATTACTGCTTGGTGTAGGATATTATAAGTTGAAAACATTAACACTGCCCAAACAACAAGTTTGGTGAGAGTGCAAATGCTCCAATGTAGATGTTGTTTGGTTAGATGATACCAACTTGCTGAATTATCTGCTCACAGTTTCAAACTGGCAAATATTTTTTGAATATGTTTCTTCGAATGCCATGAACATCTATCTTAAAGAGTCTATGACCAGTTTTCTCTGTTCAGTTCCATCAGATACACATCAACTGGTGCTTCTCCTTTACCAACCAAACTACTTTGTCTCTAACTTCATGGATTCTTCCAGCTAGGATATGTTAAAGATCCATGGATACAGATCAACCAGCTGCTCTTCTACTGGGTTTCAAGTCAAACAAATGCTTATGTTCCAGAGATCATTAGAAAGTTGTAGCTTCCATGTCACAATAATCATTGGATTCTACCAATCATATGTTGAAGTCAGATGAGGTGAATCCTACAGGAAGTCATTTCTGAAATAGCTTTTAGATCTGAAAACCTGAGTTACATATGATGATAGAGGAGATGAATCCTCCACAGGGATCCAAAACCACATCATCTTTTCAAAGGCACCTATGCAACTCGGTTGGCACATGGAAATGTTAACAGTCAAAAGGGAAGAACACTGGCATCAAGAGTTCAGAAAAGATACCTAACTAAAAGGGTCCCTTTCATTAGATAATGTCATGTGTCACCAATGACACCACACAAAGGGAAAAAGGTACTGACTTGCTTGATCATCTTTCTCACATTTATTACAGTTTATGACTGAAATGGATGCATGCCTGTGATTCAGAAACATAGTCAAGCTTATCCATGAAGTCAGAAACCATCTTGAGTTTGAATCTGGCAAGCAACTTCATCCCTCCTGAGGAACAATAATTAATCAGAATAAGCAATTAGTGCTGATGCTAAGGCAGCTTTCCAAGTGTGAGACAGTAGTTTTCTAGATCTACTTGTGATTTCCATAGATGCTACACTGCTAGAAATCTAACATAAGAATGCCAGACAACCTATCACCTAATGGACATAGGTCATACATTTATCATTTCCCTGTTGATTCATGCCTTGCTTGGAAGATGAGCAATGAAATCTTTTCAACCTTTTGACTGGGAAAAAGCTGAATCAAACTTGAATGTCTATGAAATCATGCAAAGAGACCTTTTTCTGGAGTTGTGGTGTGCCTAAATACATGTATCAGTCCATGCTTGCACATATCCTTCAGAAAAAAGGGGTTCAATTTCATGATGATACCTTACTTGAAGATATATTTGGGTGAGATTGCTCTGTTTTACCATCATGAAGTTTCAATGTAAAATACATGAAAGTTCATTTTGGATCCACACCAAACTCAGCAGTTGATTCCATATATCATTTTAGACCCCAAGAAACAATTTCCTTTCAAGAATGACTTAATAATATTATCATTAACAGTGTCAATTTGTAGTGCTCTCCATGTTACAATCACAGTACTGTTTCTTAAACCCTTTGTTTATGACTTTAAAGAGATTCTTAAATCTTCACAGAAAGTGAGGTCTGAGAAGAAAACACCCCATGCAAAATGCCAAATGCCAAATGCCACTCTGACACAAGACTAATCTAAACAGATCTGTCTCTGTTAATCTAATCCTGTAATCTCAGACGACCATTAGTTTAGTCCATGACAGAGACAGTCACTGTGACTTGAGTGTTCTCTGTTTGTCACAAGCTAACACAAACTTACCAAGCAGCATCCTCCCTGAATGCATCTTATTCTTCCCCATCATCTCCTTCATATCAACTGGGGATTGTTTGACCATTGTTTGTCCCATGAAAGGCTCTGATTGGGTTGTCAAAGGAATCTATGAGAAATAACAATTGAGCAAATCGTTCCTACCAGCTTGTAGTATGAGTTCATCATGCTGAAACTAGTTGCCAAAAGCTGGATCTGTCCTCACCATGCAACTATTAACCACATCCAAATGAAAAGAATGAAAAAGGAATCAAGCAAATGAAAACTATTAACACCTTCATTTAGCAGAGGAAACAAATGTATGTCCATTGATAACCACATTGGTAATCGAATTTTGATTTGAAATCTTCTGAATTCTATAGGGATATATATGGATTCAGTACTACCTATGTTCAAATATCTGATACACCTCAAACTGTTGAATTTACTTAAATCCATCTAAGAAAAAATGTTATTTTGCATTTCTTTTCGTGCTGAGGAGCCTTTGGCAAATTCAAGAGTTTCTTGCACTGCAGTAATAGAAATCCATTACTGTTTCCATTTCTCTGTTTTGTGTAGCACAGAGAAGAACAGTGTCTTGGCTTTGGTTGAAAGGCTTCATAAGCTTTCTCTTGTAACTCTTTGCAAGGGAAGAATACTGTGGAGGTTTCTGTCACCAATTTGCTTCTGCAGCAGAAAGGTGTTGACTTGAAGTATTAGCTGCAGCAATTAAATGGGCTGAGAAACCATTATGAGGATCAAAACTTGTTTCCCAATCATTAATCTTCTTATGCACTTCCGACACTTGTGGACGATGAACTCATGTTCCAGACATGGAACTTCCACGTTGGATGCGAACTCATGTTCATGTTGCTGGTTGTTCCGCTGCAGATCAAGTTGTGTTTAGTGCATGAAGCATTTGATGGAAGTGGCAGCAGTAGGCGTCCCGGTGAGTCGC
This sequence comes from Musa balbisiana, assembly GCA_004837865.1. NCBI lineage: Eukaryota > Viridiplantae > Streptophyta > Magnoliopsida > Zingiberales > Musaceae > Musa > Musa balbisiana. The sequence continues at coordinate 37,657,058 of CM017193.1, forward strand.
TATTGCAGTCGTTGGACGCCAAGGAAGACGAGTCTCCATCTCTCCCCGTGCATGCAGCGATGACATACACGTCTCCACCTAACGTATCTCTTCCGCTCTGCGCCGTCTCTCACCGTTGGTATGTGGGCATGAACAAGCAGTTAAGGAGTTGGGAGAGTAACTGCAGGACGCGTCGCCTTCCCTTGCCGCATCTCTTGATCGGTCGATCATGGCAGAGAAGGAGAGACAGGAATTCTACTGCCTTCCTTCCGTGAACAATTAATCCCCACGAAGTGCACTCGAAGCACGCAGTCGCCATGGTTTCATTTGGATGGACAAGAATCTCCCGTTCCAGGTCGTCGAACCAATTTGCATCACCATGACGAGCCTGCTGACGACAAACAGCCTTATTATATCGGGTCATGGAGTTGGACGCGTAGCAACGAAAGCAATGTTAGTCTTATAGAGAGAGAGAGAGAGAGAGAGAGAGAGAGAGAGAGAGAGAGAGAGAGAGAGAGAGAGAGAGAGAGAGAGAGAGATTGTCGTCGTCAGTACGAAGCTTCTACGCATTGTGACGTGAGATGACTCTGACCTCCGTGATTGTAGCAGATTTCTGCGGCCACCATGACCTAAGCTTCCTTCGCTTTGCTCAAGTCGAAGACAGGGTCTTCCTCCTCGAAGCATTTGGGGACCCACCTTATCACCATTGATCCATTTGGAAGGCGACAGCCGGAGATTTCAAGAGAATTCCTTTTGATTCATATGTTGGTTTTTCCTCTAATGTATATTTTGTTTGTGTGGGTGTGATATTTTCATGCATAATCTGACCCGCTTAGACTATTCTTTTGGTTGGAACCATTACGGTCACCAACAAACGAACAAGTGATTGGATTACTGGACTCGAAGATGAGTTTGGTTGTGACATCTTACATGGATCAGCTACCTACATTTCCAATTAGCGTGCGGCAGCATCACGTTTCTGCCACCGCTTTCTCGTCTCTGTCATCATTCATCGATCAGCTTGAGCTGCCTGTAGCACTATCTCAGCTCTCCTCGACCTAATCGCGTTGCCTTTGTCAAAGAAGCGAGGAGGAGGAGGCGGAGGAGGAGGAGGAAAGGAAGACTTCCGCCATGGTGCTTCCTTTTCTGGTGCATTCCACCGCATCAACAACCCACCCACACAAAGGCAGGCGCACCTCGCTGCACTCGGAGAGATCAACGGGGTGGTGGTTGTGATGATCTCTCGAGTTTCTCTTCTGCCACCGTTGGGAAGGTGAGAAGCTTAGAAAATGTTTTCCCACCCACCTCCGTTTCCGTCAGAGACATACCATCGAACAGTTCGCTGGTGCCATTGACGAGTCGGTGTCGGGACTGGACTGGAGTGGACTGGTTGATCGATCGATCGCCCTGAATTGGCAGATGAACCGGTCGACAGATGTTCTTAATGGTTCAAAGTTCCAAATTCTTTGGCATTTGGCATTATGAAACGATTTACTCATCTTCGTTTATCGTATGAAAAATATTAAAAATAATATGAATTATATATTCATCTCTCTTCTTCTTTTTTGATCCACTTTGGATTAAAAAAGAATTGTATATTCAAATTTATTATAGTCATATTTAATTTTTTTTTTTGAAGTTTATCGTATGAAAAATATTAAAAAATATAAATCAAATTATATCTCCTTTGTTGATTTCAGTTTTCTAAATGACAGGAACTAAAATTTATTTGCAGAGCTCACCGCAGCTATTCATTATCAACAATTGGACAGAGGAAAAGCTCAGTTCACACATCATTGTACTGTGAAGAGAGAGAGAGAGAGAGAGAGAGAGAGAGAGAGAGAGAGAGAGAGATTGAGAGAAAAAGGAAAAGAAGGATTCATTTCGAGGGAGGGTCAGACTTGTTCTTATTATTGCTGGCTTCTTCTTCTAGAAAATTCCGACGGTTCCGACTCGTACACACCACATCGCCATCGAACCCTTCCGGAAGAGCATCGAAGAGTTCGGTTTCTCGCATCAAAAATTGGTTTTGGGCATCCGAAGAAGCACGAGCGAGAGGAAGACGAGGAAAGGTTGGTTCCTTTTAAGCTTGTAGGTGTTTTCCCTGTTTCTTTCTCGCTTTCTTGCTTCCTTTTAATCTTCCTCGTCGTAAAGGTCGGACCTTTTCGCGGATTACTCGAAGGCGTCGCCTGATTGGCGATCGATTCTGGTGTAAAGGTTGTTCCTTTCGGGTGCTTGATCTTGAAAGTTGAAACCACGCGGTGTCTTTCGGCCTCTTGGTCAGATGGGGACTTCGTGGCTCATTTGAAAATGGAGCGGATCGATCGAGGCTGTCGATGAGGAGGTGGTTTCTTGGTTGATCTTTCGATGGAAGGATGCGATTTGCCCTAATCTTGAACGGGGAAGGATGCTTTGACTTCCCGAGCTGGTGGTGGTGTTTGGCTGATAGGGATGGAAGGCTCTCGGGGGAGCTCGAATTCCCCTCCCCCGTTCCTCACGAAGACGTACGAGATGGTGGACGACCCGTCGACGGACACCATCGTTTCATGGAGCCCCTCTAACACGAGCTTCGTCGTGTGGAATCCGCCGGAGTTTGCTAGGGATTTGCTCCCCAAGTATTTTAAGCACAACAATTTCTCCAGCTTCGTCAGGCAGCTCAACACTTACGTAAGTAGAACAATCCCAATAGAAGACTACCTCTTCTTTTTAACGGACATGAGTAATTTCTTGGATTGGAAACTGTGTCACATATTATGCTTGGTTAATTAGTTCATCTCGATTGACCTACTTTATGTTGCCTGTTGTGTCTGTACGATTTATCTGGTCAGAAGAATGACATAAATCCACTCACTCATATGATGGAATTCTATTCTTGATCAAAATTTTCATACACAATTCTTGAATCTTGAATTATGTTCTTCGAACAGGAAGAGAGATCGTATGAATGATTTGTTCAAGTATTGAATTTTTTTCTTTTATAGGTCGGAAATGAGTTGACTGCTTGTGGACTATTTTACACTTTTCTGAATGTTTAAGTTATTAGTTTTCATATGTATTGATTTATTATAGAGTTAATTGTTTCCTTTTTGCGAGCCTTAAGTTTGTAGCGGTCATGTCTTTATATGTTCCACCACAAGTACATCATCAAACATGGCTGAGATTGTTATGATTTTTTTTGGCCGTAGTGTTGTTACGATGTTTTGGAGATTAAAATGATTATGTTATTACAGGGTTTCAGAAAAGCAGACCCTGATCAATGGGAGTTCGCAAATGACGATTTCATACGAGGACAAAGGCACCTCTTACAAAACATATACAGACGCAAGCCGGTACATAGCCATTCGCTGCACAACCAAGGCAGCACTTCGGAAGCTGAAAGACAGGAGCTTGAAGAGGAAATTGAGAGGCTTAAGCAAAAAAAGGATACACTTTTGAATGAGTTTCAGAAGCAGACACAGCAGCGGCATGGAATGGAGCACCAAATGCAGTCCTTAGAGGATAGATTGCAGGTTTTGGAAAACCGACAGAGAAGCCTCATGGCCTTCTTGGCACAAATCATACAGAAACCCGGGTTCCTTTCTAACATTGTACAATTCTCTGATCTTCGTAGCAAGAAAAGGAGATTGCCAAAGATCGATTTTCTAAGTGAGGATGCTATAATGGAAGATAACCAGATCGCGTCTTTTCAGCCTGTTGCAAGAGAAAAGTCTGACATTCTTCCTATGTATGCACTCGACATGGAGCCATTTGAGAAGATGGAATCATCGTTGAATTCATTGGAAAATTTCTTCAAAAGTGTTAGTCAAGCTTCTGGTGACGATGTCTGCTATGATAGCATCGTGCCATGCCTGCCCTCTAATGTGATTCTTGATGAGATGAATGCATCATCCGGGGAGACTGATGTAAATCTGCAATTGCTGTTTCCTAAACTGCATCCTCCTTCACCTTGCCCAGGAGATATTCATTCATCTCCAGAGGTAGCAGAATCCACTAGTGATGCAGAAATGTCTGTTATTCCTGCAACCGAAATACAAACAGATTCACAAAGCAAGGTTTCTAAGATAGACATGAATTTAGCACCTGCTGCCATAGATATTGATTCGTCAAGAGGTCAAACTACCGGAACTGTGGCACCCGCAGGGGCAAATGATGTGTTCTGGGAACAGTTTCTCACGGAGATCCCAGGTTCTTCTGATACGAAGGAAGTCCAGTCAAAAAGAATAGATTTAGATGACAAACAAAGTCAAGGAGAGATGGGAGAGCGACGAAACACATGGTGCGATGGGAAAAATGTTGATCACCTTGCAGGAAAGATGGAAAATCTCACTTCAGCAGATTAAACTTGATGTTTGTATCTCTTTTCTTTAGTTTTTAATGTGTTACAACCTATATGTGATCTGATAGTGCGACATAACTTACGGTGGTCATGTATGATAAACTTGTTATTTTGTCGGTTCATTCCTTTTATTTTCGTCCCTGGTTAGAAGTAATTTGTAGTTTCGTAGTAATAATTCTTTCATCATATGGATGTTGGTATCAAGTCAAAAGTAGCATTCCGTATCATGCCAGACTTTAGGCGATGCCCCCTCATCTTTTGACTCAATCCTATCGATCAACTGAATCCATATATGTTCCGTCCTGTGTATGTTTTACATAATTAATGTGTGCCTATGGTCCCCATGTTTAACTTTATTGAATCATTCAACAAAGTTTCGTTATAGTCAACTGTGTTAGTCTTTGTACATCTGCTATGAATGTAAAGGAATCATTCTATATATACGACAATCACCTTTAACAACCAAAAGCCGTCTCTTTTTAGTTTCTTCGGAACTGTGGCACCCGCAGGGGCAAATGATGTGTTCTGGGAACAGTTTCTCACGGAGATCCCAGGTTCTTCTGATACGAAGGAAGTCCAGTCAAAAAGAATAGATTAGATGACAAACAAAGTCAAGGAGAGATGGGAGCGCGCGAAACACATGGTGCGATGGGAAAAATGTTGATCACCTTGCAGGAAAGATGGAAAATCTCACTTCAGCAGATTAAACTTGATGTTTGTATCTCTTTTCTTTAGTTTTTAATGTGTTACAACCTATATGTGATCTGATAGTGCGACATAACTTACGGTGGTCATGTATGATAAACTTGTTATTTTGTCGGTTCATTCCTTTTATTTTCGTCCCTGGTTAGAAGTAATTTGTAGTTTTCGTAGTAATAATTCTTTCATCATATGGATGTTGGTATCAAGTCAAAAGTAGCATTCCGTATCATGCCAGACTTTAGGCGATGCCCCCTCATCTTTTGACTCAATCCTATCGATCAACTGAATCCATATATGTTCCGTCCTGTGTATGTTTTACATAATTAATGTGTGCCTATGGTCCCCATGTTTAACTTTATTGAATCATTCAACAAAGTTTCGTTATAGTCAACTGTGTTAGTCTTTGTACATCTGCTATGAATGTAAAGGAATCATTCTATATATACGACAATCACCTTTAACAACCAAAAGCCGTCTCTTTTTAGTTTCTTCAATATGACAACTGCTATATGATGAAATTTAGTTTCAACTGAAATATCTAGTACGCTAACTTTTCATCTTATAAACTGAATATATGTCTTTACATATAGTCCTTTATTTGTGTGTATAGTACTGTCTGTTTTGCAGAATCCAGGGTGTTCTCAAGAGTGTCTTTGTGCGGGGGAGCCCCAGCTTGTTTGATTTTTCACTCGGCTACAGAACCAGATATAGCAAAGGATCCACTTGTCTCCTACTGTGAAGTGCCATCGAATTGTTCCTGTTGATTACCTGATATAGGTAATAAGCCTTCTTGAAAATAAAAAGAAAAAAGAACTGACCTGGTTAATTGCAGTGGTTCTACAATTAGTCTTTTTAGATGATACAAGATAACAAGAGTTCTCATGCTTATTAATCAAAATCTTGACTTGACTCGGTTTGCAGATAAGGATTTCCCCACATTGCAGGAGTACAGCATCACGAAAGCGTAATGCAATCTTCATCGCTTGCCGGTGCCAGAGAGGGAAAGATTGTTCTAGTCACTTGGCCTTGTTTTGCTTATTCCAAATGGGCATTCTGCTTGCTAGTTCTCCCTGTTGCTTCCACTCAACATTTTATAAAGCATCAAAAAATGCTTATCAGTCTTGGAATCAGACTTTCCTTTTTTTTGGGGATAGATACCAAAGTTAAATAAATGTTAATTAGTTGAGTTGTTATAGTCATCATAATGATGGGAGCCATAGTGATTGCTGCATGATGCAGTTTGCATGGTGCAAGACTCTGTTCTATGTGGTGAGAATTGATAGTGATTGTGTGTTCCACATTGAGTCTTACACCTGTGAGCTGGTCATGGTTGAAGAACACCTGTGTTGGAAATGAAATGTATTGTATTGTGCAGGTCATTTGTTTGTGAGATGATCTTTGGTCTGTCTCCAATTACTACTATAATGTGTCCATTAATTTCAGTTATTTTATTTTATGAAAGATAAATGAAGAAGATAAAGATTCGATCATAAGACTTTGCTATTGATAACATGGGGTAGATTACCACCCAACCCCAATATATATACATGATATAAATCGATCGAAAAGATTAACCTTAATTAAATCAAAAGGAACCATCCTCACTTATCTTGCTTGGAAGAATATTAACTCCATCCTAAAAAAAAAGAAACTTTTGCGAAAAAGTAGCTAACTTTGAATGGAATCATTTACTAATCAATTAAGCGGAGCTCTAATCGGCATAATCATAAGTTGGTGGTGATGTGAATAGGGAGGATGGCAACAAAAGATCACCATCAATCATAACCCCTAATTGGCTCATTGCCACACCATTTATTTATAAGCAAAAACCACATAAAAATGCGAATCAAAGTAAATAGAAAGGCACATTGCATGGGTCATTTAAAGAGAGGCCAGGTGATGGTATTAGGTGTCAGTATGCTAATGGATGAACCAGTCATGATCTTATCTACCCACCGAATATGTCATCGGCCATCCAACCACCGTAATTGCAAGACCTGTGAAGAATGCATCTCAATTAAGATGTATCAATACATGTTAAGCATGAAATATCAGCATCACAGCCAATTTTTGGATTTGGATTTATCAATTATTATTTATTTATTAATATGTTATATAATATATATATTCGCTGTGAGAAAATGTTATGTTGGTGGGCCACGATCGACACGTCAACATCTTCCATTCGTCGAATAAAGTCGCGGGAATGGGACCCAGAAAGCTTGGCTTCAACTGCACCACACGCATGCATCAGCAGTATGCAGGTAACACTGGTGGCTGGGCGGCTGAGGGCCGGCAAAGTAATCTATTCATGGAAAGTGTGGTCCCACGAACAGTTCAAACACCAAACAGTCAATCTCCGTAGTAGAATTCTGCCACGTTTCACCTTTCGCCCTGATATATATAGCATCTCAATTAAGATGTATCAATACATGTTAAGCATGAAATATCAGCATCACAGCCAATTTTTGGATTTGGATTTATCAATTATTATTTATTTATTAATATGTTATATATATATATATATTCGCTGTGAGAAAATGTTATGTTGGTGGGCCACGATCGACACGTCAACATCTTCCATTCGTCGAATAAAGTCGCGGGAATGGGACCCAGAAAGCTTGGCTTCAACTGCACCACACGCATGCCCTTAGAGCAAAGACTTTATTCTTACCCGTACGTGGATCACCACTACATGTACTAGAATGATGATTGGACAAACCATGTGGGGCAGAGTTCGAACCACCAGCAGAACCGGGTCGATTTTTTTTGCGGAGGAAAGCGAGTACATGCCATCATACACCGGCATTAACTACGCGGTTGTCGTGGCAACTTTTGAGCCATTGGATAAGGGTCCACGATAACGGAGTACCCCAAAAATATCACCTAAGTTGGAGCGTTCGGTTATCCACGGTATGCGTGAGCGTAACATGACCGCGGGTAATTGGCACTGGTTTTAGTCTTATGCATCAAAAGAACAAAAGAAAGCTTTGGATTCCGTTTCAACCAGTACCTAAGTACTCTGTGTGTGTTGCGAGTGGACTAAGCGTTGTGGATCCCACAACTTGCTTCATCTTGAAGAAAGGTACGTGAGCGAGTAAGAGAGGAAAAGGTGATTTTACTCGTTAAAATCGGTTAAATTCGATTTTGGTCCTCGCGTCTCCTCTCTCACCTTAACCCTTCGCCACAGATGACCTCAGGGCGGTGGAATTCCCTATGCGTCCTTCCTCTCATCCTCATCGCCTCTTACATCACCTCCATCTCGTCCTACGGAGAAACCATGGGCGGTTCCGTCCTTCTCCGAGGCAGGTGGGGAGAGGAGGCCGAGTTCTTTGATTACGCCGGGGAGGCGTCGAGCTGCCCGTCGACGGACCCCTCCCTCTACTACCTTCCGGTAATCGGGATCGTGACCCACCCCGGGGACGGCGCCTCCGGCCGGCTCAGCAATCTCACTAGCGCATCCAACATCCCGGCCTCCTACGTCAAGTTCGTCGAGTCCGCGGGGGCCCGGGTCATCCCTCTCATATATAACGAGCCTGAGGAGACCCTCCTGGACGTAGGACCGTTCCTTCTCTCTTTCCTTCTTCCTAACTCAGTTTCTCGGTCGAAGAAACTTAGGGTTAGCTGGTCGTGAAGGAAACATCGCTAAGATTGTTGAATCTTGATAATCTAAGAGTTCAAGTGACCCAATTTACTCCTTTTGTGGCTGCAGAAGTTGAGTTTGGTTAATGGCGTATTATTCACCGGCGGATGGGCTAAGAAGGGATTGTACTTTGAGACCATAAAGAAACTGTTTCAGGTATTCTTGCTAATCTGAAATATGCTGCTATCTTGATGGCGCTTGGCACAAATATATTCAAAACAGATGAAAATTCGAGATTTCCCTGGTGCACAATCGTCATACCCGTTTTATTCCCTTTTGGATAAAGGATGATATTGTTCTTTGGGTAACAATACTTTTCACTTGGCTGTGACAGGTAACTTTGGAGAGAAATGACGCAGGGGACCATTTTCCCCTGTTTGCAATTTGTTTAGGGTTTGAGCTTGTAAGCATGATTATAAGCAACGTAAGTCCCTCTTCTTTTTTGTTTCGGGATAAATATTACAAATGTATCTATTTCGAATGTTTTATGTTAATTCAAACTGTTTGCTTAATTTTAAGTGATAACCTTCATCGTATTAAGAATCAGCCCTTTATAATTGCCATGCATATAAACCTGTAGGTAGAGATTTTAATATTGCAATGTGTGGATGCTCTTATCGAATACAGATGCATTATCTTCCAGTTTAATCTGTTAACCATTTTTCCCGTGTTAAACACACCATTACTTTTTTTGATGATCATAGGACCGCGATATATGTGAGAGATTTAAAGGAGAGAATCAAGCGTCCACTCTTTATTTTCCAGATTATGCAGAAATTAAAGGGTCTGTTTTTGAGAGGTAATTGCAATTGTTTCTTTCTTTTTGCTTTTCCAAGGGGCAGTATGTTAACTTCCGGCGTAATGTCCATCCAATTCATTTGTCAAACTTGTGCAGGAGCTCTTTTGCAATAATTCTTGTTTTATTTGCCCAATAGAATTATTTATAGTTGATCATCTAATAACTGTCATGATAGTATATACCAGTACTAAATGAACCTTGAAATGAGTGATCAAGAATTTCTTCCTTTTCTTCAATTATTTGTGAAAGGAATCTGATGGAATTTATATATCACAAGAGTCTGCATAAGCTCCTAGTTTTGTTGAAAAGAACTTTAAAAGATGTCTTTAAATAAAAGCTCACTCTTGTTTTTTGTGATCATTCAGTTAGTTGCAAATGACGATTACATTGAAAATAATATTCACATATTATGAATAAAAAGTGTTGCATTTACAGGCTTCCATTATTGAAGTAGACAGAATTTTTTACCCTTAGTTTTATGCATAATTGAATTAAAAAGCTGCTTTCGAAAATTAGTGGTGGATTCAGAACAACTGTGATATTGGTTTCTTCTGCTACTTCTCTTAGACAATTATTTTGATTTTTTTTTCTGACATCGTGTTTTGTCCACTTCTAAGTCTTTCTTCAGTTATCACATTGTGCTTCGGAGTTAACTGAAGCGATTGCAATGAAAATAAATAAAACCTAATGGGAAAAAAGTATACGATAAGATAATTAGGTTTGGGTTCATGTAATTGGGAACGGAGAGACATTTAAACATTGAAATCTTCAGGCTAACATATATTGGAGATAAAAAGGATGAGAAAAGGTAATAAGAAAGTTGTCTTTACATGTTCAAATAAAGGCATCAGTTAGTTTCTTTGAAAACAGAAGAGGCCATGATTATGTTAGGATCCAATCAACTGAGGAAAACATATATCAGTCTATAGAAACAGGTATTTATTTGTATGACGGTCTCACTGTGAGGAAGGAGGATGACTGAAAGGATCCCTCTCATTTGTGCTAGCAAGATTTTATGACTACAATCATATTCCTCAGCTGCATGATCTATTAATTATCTATCAGTGTTCAGCAACTAGTTAGTGGATGCAGAAAACATACTGAGATAATCATGACAGCCTGGACAAAATCTATTGTAAAATAATCCTTGTGGGCTCAGTTATCTGCATTATCTAGTTTATAGCTTTAATAAAATTGTAATTCCTATATAGAATTATATTTATGATCATGATTGCCAAACTTTGGTTCTGCAGATTCCCACTTGAATTATTATGGAAGTTAAGCGCAGAATGTCTTGCCATGCAAAATCATAAAGTAAGACTGGTTAAACTTGTATGTGAAATCCTTATAGCCATTTTCCGACAAGCTTCATATCCTTCTACATTCATATGCAATAAAGATCGGTTTTTTTTTTAAATTCCTCTACCTTATTCTTTTCTTGTTCAAGGATCTTTGCTTCTAAGATTTTTTTTTCATATTTTGAATCAAAAATTTCTAAATATTGCCTTCTTGAAATGTTCTGACTTATACAATTCAGCCGATCACACTTTTTGTGCCAATTGACTTTATCCTTCTTGATAATTTTACTGGCCTTATGATTTTAAAATTGTTGTTAGCTGTTATGTGGACTACTTGATGTTCTGGTATTGCAGCCTAACATTGCCTCTTTCTGTTGAATTGTTGCTATAACTGGAAGTATGGTTTATCACCTAAGAGGTTGCAAGATAATGTTGCGCTTTCAAGCTTTTTCAGGATTTTGACAACATCGAAGGATGAAAATGGTAAGGTATAAGGATAACATATTCAGCATATTCTTGTTTGGGAAGGATAATGGATTTGGCGCATTCTATTCCTAGTTTGATACAAAGTTTAACTTTATTTTTATCTAGTTCAGGATTATGTTTCGACCGCACAAGCATATAACTATCCTGTGACTTGCTTCCAGTGGCATCCAGAGGTAATTTTGATCACCATGTTAATTTTCCTCTTATTAGGAGCAGTTCCTATCTTAATTTTTAACTGCTTATTTGATATGTTTGAGACCCTTGGTTCACTTGCTGGTTAACATATTGTTCTGATAGACAATCTACAGAGGTTTGGCCAGAAATGACAAACACATTTTAAAATCTTGATTCTGTGTTTTCTCCCTCAGAGTTCTCATAGAGTTATGAGTATATTACTGCTGACTTTTGCCTAATGAAACTCTGATTGATGCCCAAGCCTTCATCATCAGCGGTGGTATAGTCCATGAAAATTCTAATTGCTAGTTATACAACAATATTTTACACACTTCTTAATCTTGTCCTGTGCTAGTATAATAATTTCAATCTTTTTTTCACCTTTGTGGACAAGTATAGAGCTGCGTCCTCAAATTAGCTAACGTCAAAGTTTTCTTTTGGATACTGCAGAAAAATGCTTTTGAATGGGGATTATCAATGATACCACATAGTGAGGATGCAGTGCGAGTAACTCAACATGTCGCGAATTACTTAATCAGGTTGGAAGTGAACCTTTGTGGCTTTTCCAATCCTGGTTATTCTTGTTTGGTTGCATTGCTCCCGCCGTTTGATACTTCACCTTTCGTTATTCACGGGTACTCTGGCACTATGTTCTTCCAGCTAAAAGCAAATACTGGCAATGCATGCATACTTATGTGAAGTCTAAACCATAGCCTGACTTCCAAAATGACCATAGATCTTTTATTTTACTCATAAATTGAGTCATCCATCTCCAATATTAACCTTTCATGTTCACAATTGAGATTCTTATCGATTCTTGAAATTGATTAAGATATATATGAATGTGTGTAGGAGATTTCTGATTGTCAGAAAAGATAAAATGATTAATGTTAATGATACAAAAAAGATACAACAAGAATACATGAAAAGATTTTAATAAAAATTTAAATATTTGAAATTTAATATATGGTTTTTTAACGATAAAAGATTCATATAATCAAACTCAAATAATAGAAACTTACTATTTTTATTATTGTCTAATTCTTATCATCTACTGGAAGCATTAACAGACATGATTTTTTTTTTCTTTTGCAGTGAGGCACGAAAATCCTCAAACAGACCTCTCACTGAGAAAGTTCTGGACAATCTCATATACAATTATAGCCCCACTTACTGCGGGAAGGCTGGGTAGGATGACAGCTCGTTTACTAATTGTTCTTTCTTTCTTTCTTTTCCTTTCAGTTTTTGCAGGCTAACAAGCGTCATGTATCAGGAGAGGATACGATGAAGTCTACATCTTCTCTTAATCCTGGAATCCAACGCTATATAACAAGTCGTCCTTGATAGATGCTTGCTTCATTGTTGTGTACACAAGGCTTATGCCCGATCACTTGGTTGCGACGTTAACAGCAAAGCCCCTTCTCACAGGGTGGAATGTAAATAAAATAAACATTAATGGCAATGCCGTCATAGGATATCATAGAACGTGGAAAATGGAAACGTGTCTTTATTGATGTCTAGATGTCAACAGAATGCAGAGGCGATCAAGATGATCAACATTGGTCACTGGATCCATCAAAGCCGTCAATTTGACTCTGGTTCAACTCGAACCAGACCT
>CM017193.1:37680092-37692592 GCA_004837865.1 Musa balbisiana
CTTCTTCCCTGCTCGTAGAGGAAGAATGGTCTCTGTTCTTGTCCGCTCCATCGCACCACATCTCTGCGTATGATTTATGGATGTCACTAAGGCCTCGGAATTCATTTACATTTACATTTACATTTACATTCTGCGATCAAATCTTGTCGATATGAAATTTCATGCTTCACATTGGATTCCCGTCTTAATTTAATGGGGGACGAGACGGGTTTCTCAGAACCTGAAACCAAATTAGGATCGAACGATGCTCTAAAACGGTCGGGTCCCACGTCTACGACTTTGGATACGAATCCAACGAAAGAAACCAAGCAAGTGAGAGCGACCGGGGGGGAGCAAAAGCCACCGATTCATTCATACATACATTGGCGGTGGTCAGGTCGGCACCGCTGGACCACTCCCGTCTCTCCCGCTTCCGTACAACGACGCCCCCTTTTATCTACTTCATCATTCATGCATCTATATATATATCTATATGTGCATATATATATATTATATAATATATGTGTATATATTATAATATATATTTTTATCGATAGCTAAAAGCAGAGAAAATGGGGGCTCCACGACACCACAGCATTCGTCGATAACGCCTTTTGGTTCACGACGATGATTGATTGGGAATTCCCCGTTCCGTTCGGCTCCGACGTGGCCGTTTCTTCCTTGCAAACACCGGTCGGCATCAGAGAGGAAGAGTCCAAAGCGGAGCCCCCATGTCGCATGTGCGTCTCCTACACCAGTCGTAGACACCGCAGCCTCACCACGTGCACCCTTCGAGCTACTGCTACTGTTACGGATTCCTTCGCCGTTGATGCCACTCTCTCTCAGTCACTCCCTCACTCAAAAAAAAAAACGGTCTTATAATAATTAATATTTTTCTCTTTTGTTTTATAAATTTATATTAATTAAATAAAAATGAGAACAGAAATATTCGCATATATATATATATATATATATATATTAATGAATGAAAAATACGTGAAAAGACAACCCTATCTGTATCGTTGTTTCGGGAGCGAAGAAAGCAGTCACCGCCCTCAAAAAGAACTCACCGGGCACGGGCGTAACGTTTCTTTCCTCTACCTTTGGGTGCCTCTCGCTCGCTGGCTGGCTGCTGATCCTCGCCCCTCCGTTCCTTTCTCCGAAGCGGTCGGCGCGGGCTTCACGTGACGGAGGGGTCGGCGGGGACGGTGATGGCGCAGATCCCGCTTCGTAGTCGGAGCATTCGGTCGATTTAGGTGACACGGCTCTTCCGCTTCTCGATCTTGGCGTTAGCTTCTCTCTGGGGTTTCTATGGTTGGTTCTTGTCCCAAGAAAGAGTGGCGGTGATTCGGGGGAGGGAGGTGGCCGGCGACCTCGAGATACTACGCTTCCGGTACGTGTTATGATTCGGTGCTTCTCGTTCTTCCGACGCTTTGGTGTCTTCTTTAGGGCAAGGACTGTCTTCCAGCTTCTTTCAAGATTTCGTTTCCTTCTCCTTTTTCTTTCTTTCTTCTGTTCCGTTTCTACTTCCGTTGGTGAAATCCGTCGATCAATTAGCGATGTGATGATCAGGAATTTCGGTTTTCGGTTACTCTTGGGGTTCATAAGTTTAGATTCTTGAGCTGATTTGTTTCCTTTTTTTTCCTTTGATCTTCATGTTGTGTACTGTGAAAATTTTCTTTTTTGGCGCTTCTTGTTTACCAAGATTGCAGGGTTGAAATCTGTGCGCCAAAAACTCGTGCTGAAACGGGGAATCTCATGTAAGCATGGATGTGTTCCGTGCTCCGATGTTTTAGATGGCCCAAAGCATATGCACATTATGACTTGGAATTTTCTTTCTTCGACACAAAGACACACAAAGAATGGAGAATTGGAGGTCTGAAACATTCATTCATGTCCTCATTTCGGGTTGAAGATTTGGTTAGCTTCTGATCATGACCAAGGCCATTCATAGAGTTCCCGTCAAAGATGAGACCGGTAGTAACGTTAGCAGCCACCCGAGGGAAGAAGAGTATGGCGCCATCAGCGACCACCTTCGCAACCATGTGCATCTGACTAACTGCATACATTTGAAGAACCACATGCACCGCCGGAGCCCCAACTTCGCCGAGAGGTCCCTCATGAGGGATCTCATTGTCCTCCAGAAGTCGACGTCCCTAAGAGACCCGTCCACCAGTCCTCCCTCGTGGGTCTCCCCTTACATGGTGGCGGGCTTTGCCAGGAAATCTGAGAAGGATGGCTCTACCAATAGCAGGAGGAGGTCTATAGAAGTTGATCGACGGAGAGAGATTGGCCGACTGTCTGTAAGTTCACCACTCGTCGGAGGTGTGGCAACGGCAAAAGTCACCGCTGTGGAAACGGCTGGTGGTTACGATTTTGAGCAGAGAGACAAGGATGCTGTGATCAATACAGCAGAAGAGACAGGCAGAAGTCGCAAGAGCGATAGTTTGTCTGGCAACCGAGTTACTTTGAAGGAGACACCCCCCAAGGAAGTGGTGGGACAAGAAAAGGCGGAGCCCGATAAGCGTGCCAACGGACAGATTTTCACACCTAAGACACTACCCGAGCAATTGGAAGAGGTTCCAAACCGGTCATGCAATTTTGGCAAGAAAAATTCAGACTTATTTCTTCATGGTAGGCATGAGAGCAAGGGAAGAACCAACAATGAGGTAGAAAATACTAATCATGACCATTATCGCCAGTCAAATAGGGGGAAGAAGTGCAGGCTGAGAGGTGCAAGGCGAGCTCGGGGATCTGTTGATTTGGGCGGTTTCGGTGATCGCCATGATCTAACCATTGCTCCAGAGACTGTAGCCCAATATTCCAAGAACCAGAAAGGTTATGCGGACGATTTTGAAGAAGATACTGAGCTGGAGGCTGCACGGATGCAAAGAAATGTATGTGGGATTCCTTGGAATTGGTCAAGAATTCATTATCGAGGAAAGACATTTCTTGATATAGCTGGGAGGGGTTTGTCCTGTGGACTATCTGATTCTAGGATTAAAAAGGCTGGAGGCCCTGTTCCACAAAGAGAAGGAAATACTTCGAATGTGGCCACAGCATCCGATCATTTCACTCCATCAACAAGCTCAGACTCTGAAGTTCTACCATTACTGATTGAGGCGCCGGATTCTCAGGACAGTGGTGCTCATCGTTTCCTTTCGAGGGATTATTCAGGAGAGCTGGAAATTTTCTCCAATCATAGCCTGAGGCATGATAGAGACTCTGACCTGGCATCTGAAGTTAGATCAAGTCAGCAGAGGTCTAGACAGTGTGGTCGTGGCAGACACAGGAGTCTCACACAGAAATACATGCCAAAAACCTTCAAAGATCTCGTGGGACAGAACTTGGTTGTTCAAGCTCTTTCCAATGCCATCTTAAGAGGAAAAGTAGGGTTGATTTATGTATTTTATGGACCTCATGGGACAGGGAAGACGTCTTGTGCTCGCGTATTTGCTAAAGCTTTGAATTGCCTGTCTGTGGAGGTTCCAAAACCTTGTGATGTTTGTAGTTCCTGCATTTCAAATAATCTAGGTAGGAGCAGAGATGTGCTGGAATTTGGACCAGTTGGTAACTTCAATTTTGAGAGCATTAAGGACGTCTTTGATGACGTGATGCTGTTACCAAGGTCATCCCAATATAGAGTGTTTATTCTTGATGACTGCGATGGGTTGCCTTCAAATTTTTGGAGTACCATTATAAAGGACATTGATCGAGCACCGCGGCATTTGATTTTTGTCCTTATCTGTTCGAATCTCGACCGATTACCTCATATTATCATATCCAGGTGCCAAAAGTTTTTTTTCCCAAAAGTGAGAGACTCTGATATCATCTCTACTTTGCAATGGATTGCAACCAGTGAAGGTCTAGAAATTGACAAGGATGCTCTGAAACTTATAGCATCACGATCAGATGGCTCCTTAAGAGATGCTGAGATGACTCTTGATCAATTAAGTTTGCTCGGGAAGAAAATTTCTCTTCCACTTGTCCAGGAGCTAGTAAGTTTTCTATCATTCTACCATATCAATGCCTACGTTAACCTGAATGTATCAAGCGCTTGCTTTCTATTGTAACTATCCCACTGTTAATCTTGAAAATTTCATGCTCTGCATTTCTAACTAAAGATATGTGGAGAGAAGATGCAAATGTCCTAGATCTGTGATTGAATGAATTTGAATGCTGTGGTAAGTAATCACGTGATCATGCCTACATTTTGCTGCTATTTAAAAAGAGTTTTATAATCTGACCAGCTTTTGATTCTCTGTCTCTGGAAAAAAAAGAAAATAACAGGATGATTTTGTTTGCATTTACTATTAGCTCGAAATGGCTGAATTTCAAGCATGAACCTTTTAAGTTTTAAGAGGATGAATCGTGCTTGATCCATAGACAGCAGCTCTAGACCCATTTATCGAAGCATGAGATCAGACAGATTTCTTGGTTATGTAGTTTAATCTTGTTCTTGTCTCCTTGTGCTTGGCTTTTAGTTTTCAAATTCTTTTTTTTATGTCTTTTCTCTTGTTTCCAGTACAGATTTCTTAACATTGTTTATTCCAGATAACTACATTGTTATAGTTTGCAGCCTCAGAATGGGTTTATTTAGATGATCAATTTAGTTTATTTTTTCCTGAACTGAAGGAAGTAAACAGTATAAACTTTCCTCATGAAACTTATGCAGACATGGACTTTTGGTAAATTTGAAAATCCAACTAATTCTGAAGCATTTTTGCTGTGTCATTTCTTTTTTCATGATGTGCTTGGTGAAATATTGACATTTATGTGTTAATTATCCAGGTTGGGTTGGTGTCTGATGAAAAACTGGTGGATCTGCTTGATTTGGCATTATCCGCAGACACTGTTAACACTGTGAAGAGCTTAAGAGAGATTATGGAAACTGGGGTGGATCCTCTGGCATTAATGTCACAGCTTGCAACTACGATTACTGATATTCTTGCCGGTAGTTATGTCTTTACACGAGAAAGACTACGCAGAAAGTTCTTCCGCCAGCAAATTTGTGAGTTACCCTGTGCTTCAACCTATGCTTATGTGACTTAATAAAGAAACTTCGCAACCTCCACTTGTGGTGGCTTTGTTAGGAGTTGTAACTTTACAAATGGTCATTGGAGTGTGCTTCTCATGTGAAACACAGTTCTTGTCTACTCGTGGTTGATTTGACAGTTTTTGCATTTATTTGTCCTCTAGGGTTTGTCTAGAATTTTCCAATGTTATAGTGTGTTTAATTTGTTGGTTTCAGTGTCCAAGGAAGATATGGAGAGATTACGGCAGGCTCTCAGGACTCTCTCAGAAGCTGAAAAACAGTTGAGGGCATCGAGCGACAAATTGACATGGTTAACGGCTGCTCTTCTTCAACTCGCTCCAGATCAGCAGTATATGCTACCTCGTTCGTCTACAGACAGAAGTCTCAATCACAGTCCATTGTTTCTAAAAAACCATTGCATGACAGACACACATGGGGGCTCTACCAACAAGCAGGATGACATGCAACTCGTTGAAAGAAGTCTTTTAAGAAGTGTTGGGCAAGGGTACAGCAATGGCAGAAGCGATGATGATTTAAGAAATTGCATTACGGTGGCCAACGGGAAGGGGGATGGTGGACAGACTTCACATATCTCTGGCAAGAGACACAAGAATACTGAGAAGATATGGCAAGCAGTACTAGATCATATCCCATCTGATACATTAAGACAGTTTTTGTATCACGAAGGGAATCTAAATTCAGTTAGCTTAGGTGTTGGTAAGTTCTTAGAACCCATTTTCAGTATATGGAGAAGCAAAGGTTTGCTTGAATACATCTAACATGATTAAACATGGTCAGGGGCAAAGCCAGAGTACACATTTTGGGGCTAAAAATTTCACATTTAAGATTTTAGATTGATGGTTTTAAGGGTTTATGGGAAAATAATAGATGGGTTCAGTATAGTTTCTGATAAGTAGGACTGGAAAACTTAAAACATATAATAAATTAGGACCATCTGTTCGAATAGAACCTTGATTCCATGGGCATTGTGATTTTTATCATCTATTGATGCTAATTCTTTTCTGGTTTCCCTTGTTTATTATTGACTCACCATTATTTATATCTGAAGCTCAATGTTCCATGTCTTGCTATACCATGCATTGTCTTAAGCTTATATAAAATCTTGTGAAGAGACAAACCTGAGGAGATCAATGCAGTTAATTATACAACAAAAGGCTGGCTCAGGGCCAAATCAAACCCAACCTGAGCAGCCCCTTCAATTTATGTGATCCAATATTGAACATCCATATGTGTGGTTTGGGTTGATTGAAACAAGTAGGTCGTTTGAAGTTTGAGGTGCATTTACAATTTTTGTCAGGAAGAAATTAGTTAACATTTTGTTTTCTTGGGTTGGCCCTATCTTTAATTGAAATGCTTGACTTGAATTCAACCTAATCAGACATGATCTTTGGACTCGATCAACCGGATTTAATTATGTCAAGCTGATCCAACAGGATCAAGTTTGGACTGCTAACTGATACAATGTTTTCACTGAGGTATATGTTAAGGACTTGGTATCATAATTAGAAAGTTCACAAGTCTTTATATTTTCTTTTGGTTGTTTCAGTATTCTTTATCAGCAATTAATCTATTATCTTTTGCTGACTATTGTCTTTATCAAACTCTGCTCTTCTGTGGTTTATGAGTTTTGACTCCATTTCAGATGTTTGTGTTGGTTAGAAATGATTCACCTACCAGTAGCGAGTATTGTACAAAAGGTTTTGCTATGGTATAGCAATGATGGTCTCAGGAAGTATGATACATAGGTCTAAAAGTTGACTCAAAATGCTTGCCTGATCCTTGTCATTCTTAGATTTTCGTATATTTAAATTAGAAGAAAGAATGCTTGAATTAATTCAAACTTATTTGTTGCTTAATTTACTAATCTAGATGACTGATGTTATCGTTTCCTTCCCCACTGTAGCTCCTACTGTGCACTTGGTTTTCAGTTCAAATGCAAATAAATCTAGAGCTGAAAAGTTCAGAGGGCAGATCTTACAAGCATTTGAGTCTGTGCTTTCTTCACCGGTAATACTTGAAATAAGATGTAGATCTAGGAATGGTGTCAGATCAGATGTCCCAGTGGCTCTTCCTGGTTCTGAAAGTGGTTCTTCTAAGATGACAAAAAAGCGGCAATCTGTGAAGAATAAAAAATTACTTTATTCAGAATCTGAAAATCTTGCAGGGAAGCTTATAGAAGAAAATGTTCTCAGAAGGATTTGCTCTAGTAAATCTAGATGGCTGCACCCGGGTCCCCATGTGATGACAGAAGATGAAATTGTTGAAGCGGAACCTCGTGAAAATGAGCCAACGAATAAGACTCTGGGATTGAAGGAAAAAGGTCTTGGAGGTGTTGGTGAAGAAGCATCAACTTCGCATCATAGGAATATGGTTCCTCTGTCAGAAAGGAAGGGAACTGAACAAAATCAGAACAAAAGTTTAGTTAGGGGCAGGGTATCTCTTGCTCATGTCATTCAGCAGGCGGAAGGTTGTTCTCGACGAGGTGGGTGGTCCAGGCACAAAGCCATGTCAATAGCTGAAAAGCTTGAGCAGGAGAATCTGTGAGTAATATAACAGCATTTTAGCTCATAATCCTTTTACTAATCTGTTCCTTCTTTATAATACAATATAATCTACTATGAAAGAAAATTAATCCAGTATAAGCACCGACCTTTTTTTCTAATTTTAGTTTGGTTCCATTTTCGTAAGATTTTTAAAAAAAATGCATAATAGCTTGTAATTTTATATGTCTGCAAACTAGTGTAAGATTGACTCTAATTGAACATGGCGACATTGAAATAGGAATCCAGCACTTATGGAATGCAGTCAAATTTCTCTTGGACCTTGTATGTTCTGATCTTCTCAATTAATAACATTGAGAAAAAAGCATTTCTGGTTACTTAATTTGATGCTGCAGTACAAAGATGTGCATGCCTATGAAAAAGCAACTACAGCAAAGTATTTCTGAATTCTGATTATTAAAATAATGTGCGGATCACAAATATACTTGCTCATTAAGCCTGATGATTATCTGATATTGCCACCATCATAAATGGTGCAATTGTTGATTCCTTTTGGCATGACGACCAACATGAGTGAAGATTTTGGAAAGAAGTCCATAAAGTTTTCCTCCTAGATTGATGATGAATAATTACCACCGATTCAAATCAACAGGAGTAGGTGAGATCCACCGGGGTGCATGCATCGTATGCAGCAACACCAGATTCATTCTGGGATGCACTGACATTTACAATCAGATTATACATGAGGCATGTGTACAAAAGTCCTGCATGGATGGAACTGTACATCCATGCTGCTATTCTAGTAGCTAGCTCCTACGTAGACTCTTGTTAGATAACTGATATAAATTATTGTCTTAATGTGGAATTTAGTTTTATTTGATGTTGAAGTAATAATGGTGCTGGAAATTAACCTAACAAAATATGCAGCCTTCAAAAATACTCTGGTACCTCATGATACTTATCATGTTTTGTGGAAGCTAATATGCATTTATTTTCTCAATTTTGCCTAACAGAAAGTATTTGGCCTTTGTGTCTTGTAATTTTGTAAATCCTACAGGAGACTGGAGCCTAGATCAAGAAGCTTGTTATGCTGGAAATCCTCTAGGACAACCCGAGCCAAGGTAATTACTGTATTATTTTGCATATATGGCGGAGAAGCCTACTCAATGATTTATAAAAAAAGGGTTTATTTTCGAGCTGCAAATTAGTGTTCGTGCAGCATAAGTGGTTGTATTCACAAAATGCATTTCATCATTAATAACTGAGATCGACACTATATTTAATTTTAACTGATGAGACTTTCACATTGATACTCAATTGTTATTTGAAATCTATGTTCGCAACATGAATGAAGCCTAGTTGCTTATTGTTGGAGATGCTCTAAAGGTGGGAAAATGACAATATTATTGTTGGTGCCATATACTATGAGCTATGCTAATGAAATTATTATTATTTTTTTGACACTTGCGTTATGCACCTGATGACACAAAAATGAAATGATTATATAACATCTAATGCTTGTATGATTTCACGATACATGCCTTTCTTGATTAGCTTATGTGTTGCTTATGCCAATGATTTGTTTTATCGAGGACGGAAAAACAAAACGATATAGTTTTCAAGTGTTCCTCTTATCTAGTTGTGTTGGCTCATGAAAAAGAGACAAGGAGAAGTATATGGTGCATGAATGATATTGTTGTTGTCTTCATCTAGTTCAGCTACTTATTATGATTCCTTATCTGGAAATTCATATGATTTACTTACATGGCTTCTTTACAGCTCTCAAATCTCAAGATTAGGACAAGGAGGCCACGTTTCTTGTTGAAGCTCGTCGGTTGCGGAAGATGCCTGCACACCAGATCACCAAAGTAAATTAGTCCCAAGTCACTTGGGTTGTTTCCATGTACTATAGGGATTTTCCCCGGTTTCTTTCTTTGTTACTTCTTTCATTATTACAAAACTTTGTACATTTTTAACAAGTGAGACATTGAAAATATAAACCTTATATTCTTTTTTAAGTTAAATATTGCAGATCGATATAATGCGCGACGACTTGAACTCCGAGCATGTTGCTAGGTAATTCCGTCTATCTACTTGGTAAAATAAAAATGCTGCTGTTCATGTGTAAATACCATTGAGTTATGGACTTATATTAATCTATCTTGTATCTACTAAATTCATTTATCAAAAATTGAGGGCTCAAAATTTTATCTGATAGTGTTAGATAGGTTGTTTGGTAAAGATTTTATCAGATGATTATAAAATTTTAGATAATAATTAATATCTTCATCATTTATAGATATATATATATATATTATATATATATATCTATATATATATATCTATATATATATATTATATATATATATATTATATATATATATTATATATATATATAGATATATATATATATATAGATATATATATATATCTATATATATATATAGATATATATATATATATCTATATATATATATCTATATATATATATCTATATATATATATAGATATATATATATATAGATATATATATATATATAGATATATATATATAGATATATATATATATCTATATATATATATCTATATATATATATAGATATATATATATATATAGATATATATATATAGATATATATATATATATCTATATATATATATAGATATATATATATAGATATATATATATAGATATATATATATAGATATATATATATAGATATATATATATATCTATATATATATATAGATATATATATATAGATATATATATATATCTATATATATATATCTATATATATATATATATATATATATATATATATATATATATATATATATATATATATATATATATATATATATATATATATATATATATATATATATATATATATATATATATATATATATATATATATATATATATATATAGCTATAGCATGACATATAGATTCGTCCTATTTATATGTCTCTCTCAATCGTTGATGAGGTGGTAGTAATATGACATCTTGTGGATGTACGTGTCCTGAGATCCATCCACTCATCGTCGTCCTCATCGCAATTGGCAGCCGAAAAGAAAGCCAACCGACCCAACCCATGTGAGCGTACCCGATCATTACCCATGAGGCCCCGGAAGGGATTTTGTGAGTGCGTGATCGGGCATCAAACCTTGGACCCACATGGGGCCCTGGATCGAATGGGAACGTAGGTTACTGAGCGGGTAAAGTGCAAACTAATAAGAAAAGCAGTGTTTCGCAATTAGAGCTCCATCTTCGTCACTGCGTCCTGCTCAACTTCTTGCCCTCCACCCCGACAGTCGTCGAATCTTCCTCCTCCTCTATCCTTTCAAAACTATAACTAGTGCGCGCGAGCTTGTCCTTGCACGGAGGAGTTGAGAGGGAGAGGGAGAGGGAGAGAGAGATGGCGGGGTCCTGGGCGGAGGACGACTACGACTACCTGTTCAAGCTGGTGCTGATCGGAGACTCCGGGGTGGGCAAGTCCAACCTCCTCTCCCGCTTCACAAGGAACGAGTTCAACCTCGAGTCCAAGTCCACCATCGGCGTCGAGTTCGCCACCCGCAGCATCTCCGTCGACGGCAAGGTCCTCAAGGCCCAGATTTGGGACACCGCCGGCCAAGAGAGGTGCTTATCTTGTCTCCCTCCTCTCCCCTCTTATCTTGGCCTGAGTGTTGATTTGCTTCTCGGGTTGTGGTAAGGGATTACTTAGGTCTTTAGGGGTGGATCAAAGAAAACCCCCATAGGCGATCTATTTCATGTGGAATTGATTTGATTTTGGGTTTTTGTTTTTTTTTTCTTGATAGAGATGATTATTTCCTATTCTGTTTCTGTTTTTATTTTTTACTACTGATAAATAATTTGAAAGCAAATAATTCATAGCTATGTCAATCATGCCTACATACATAAGCTTGCGCAGCCAAATTAAATGGCATCACCACAGATGAAGGGCTTGTTTGGATGCTTTTAAATCTTATTGGTCGGATGGGCTTAATCTTTGGAAGCTCCTCATAAGAGAATCGTACAAAAGGAACAATGTCCCTAAAGGATTAAGATTACCAGTATAGTCACTAAAGCGTTTTTTATTTTAGAAACTATGATGTTGGAGTTTGCATCAGTTTAGTATTCTGTCTTTAAAAGACTAAGGAGTTAGGTCACTTACCTTTAAGAACCCTGAATTGGAGGATCGGAATTGCAAATTGAATTGGGCAGCACTGTTCTTAAGCTCTTTCTGGCCTTGATAGCTTCTCTATCCAAAGAGGCTTACAGGAAAGCTAGTACTGGACTTCCAGAGAGTAGGATAAAATGAATGTATATGTGTCTGGCAATTAGTAGTTCTTTATGTAGTATCCATGTGGTTCATTCGGAGGCAGAATATGAGAAATTAGAGGTATGAGACAGTTGCATAAATATAATTTTAACAAGGTAATAATTTTATATTTTCTGTAGACTTCGACTGTGGTCCAGTATATCAAATTTAAGAAAAAAAGATGTGGCAGTCCCTCCTAGATTCTTGAAATGAGCACCAAATATTAGGAGAATGAAAGTGGGAATGTCCGGAGGATTACACTTTTAGAGGAGCAAAGCAAAGTCTTGGAATAAACAGGCAACACACAATAAATTAAACAGTATGAAAATATTTAAATACTAAATAGTCTGATATAAGAAATCTGCAATCAGTTTTCGGTGTTCTTCTAATATTGGTTTATATATCATGGCTGGCATCTACTAGGCTTTCTACAAAATGGACATTCAGTTATTCATCTCTTTCAATTGCTTTTGTCCTCAATGTTAACATGTTTATAATGTGATAAAGGTGGCAACATGTCTGTCCTTAGAGCATTGTTGAGTGTACTTGGTCATATTGACTTCATGACCACTTCTTCAGTGAAGATCTTCATGGATAATGGAGTTTCTTTTATGTTGTTTCATAAAGTTAACTATTGT